>JAUBOD010000871.1:134816-146284 GCA_032353885.1 Nothura maculosa
TGGGGAGCCCAGAACTGGACACAGTACTCCAGGTGTGGCCTCACCAGGGCTGAGTAGAGGGGGACGATCACCTCTCTGTACCTGCTGGAGACACTCTTCTTGATGCATCCCAGGATCCCGTTGGCCTTCTTGGCCACAAGGATCCACAAGCCATTTCTTGCTGGCTCATGGTCAACTTATCATCCACCATGACACCCAGGTCCCTCTCTGCGGGGCTGCTCTCCAGAAAGTCAGTCTCCAGCCTGTACTGGTATCTGGGGTTATTCATCCTCAAGTGCAGGACCCTGCACTTGCCCTTATGGAACTTGAGCTTTCTTACCGCCCAGTTGTCCAGTCTGTCCAGGTCCCTCTGGATGGCAGTGCAGCCCTCTGGGATATCAGCTGCTCCTCCCAGTTTCATATCATCAGCAAACTTGCTGAAGGGGCATTCAATCCCTTCATCCAATGCGTTAATGAATAAATTGAACAGGACTGGACCAAGGACTGACTCCTAGGGAACTGGAAGAAAGCCAATATCATGCAAGTCTTGAAAAAGGGCCTGGAGGAGGACCCAGACTACAGGCCAGTCAGTCTCATCTTCATCCCTGGGAAAGTGATGGAACAGCTAATCCTGGCTCTTGTCTCCAACTGAATGGAGGACAAAAATGTGCTCAGGAATAGTTAGCATGGATTCACCAAGGGGAAATCATCCTTGACTAACTTGATAGCCTTCTGTGATGGAATGATCACTGAAAGGTAATCTGTGTACTGGAAAGTTTTGTTGTCAGCCAGCATGGAACTCAAGGAGTCATTTCTCATGCCAAAGGGACGTGTATTTTTTGGCTTAGGGACTATTTTCACAGAATCACAAAATCGCAGAATGGCTGAGGTTGGAAGGCATCTCTGGAGATCATCTAGTCCAATTCCCTTCCTCAAGCAGGGTCACCTATAGCACATTGTCGACAATTGCCAGTTGTCCAGACCACTTTTGAATATCTCCAGGGATGAAGACTCCTCAGCCCTTCTGGGCAACCTATTCCAGTGCTCAGTCTCACAGAAAAGAAGTTTATCCTCATGTTCAGATGGAACTGCCTGTGTTTCCGTTTTTTACCTATTGCCTCTTCTGTTTCTGGGCAGCCCTAAAAGCAATGTGGCCCCATCCTCTTTACAGTTTTTTTTTTTTTCCCAGGAAGAACAACCCCAGATCTCTCGTTCTTTCTTCATGCTCCAATCTCTTCATCATCTCAGTAGTCCTCTGCTGGACTTGCTCCAGTAGCTCCATGTCCGTCTTACACTAGAGAGTCCAGCACTGGACACGGTACTTGAAGTGTGGCCTCACTAGGTTGAATAGAAGGAAAGGATCAGCTTCCTTGACTTGCTGGCAATGCTTTTCCTTATGTGGACCATGATCCTATTGGCCTTCTTGACTACAAGTGCATATTACTGGCTCATGAACAGCTTGTCCACAAGGACTCCCAGGTCTTCACAGAGCTGCTTTCCAGCAGGTCAGATCCCAGCCTGTACTGATGCGTTGGATTATTCCTTCCTAGGTGCAGGAACCAGCATTTCTCCTTGTTGAACTTCATGAGGTTCCTGTCTTCCCAGCTCTCCAGCCTGTCCAGGTCCCTCTAAATGGCACTACAGCATTCTAGGATATCAGCCATTCCTCCCAGTTTTGTATAATTAGAAAACTTGCTGAGGAGCCACTCTGTTCCTTCATACAGGTCACTGATCAGTAATTGAACAGGACTGGATCCAGTTGTGCCCTGGTGGGCACTGCTAGCTACAGGAATCCAACTAGACTCTGCACAGCTGATCACAACCCTCTGAGATCTGCTTCCATCCTTCAACTGAGACCTCTAAGATCTCAATCCACCTCAATGTCCTAAGTCTAATCTAACCTAAGCTTTCTTATGAAAATGCTATGGGAGATAGTGTCAAAAGCCTTACTGAAGTCAAGATAGAAAATATCAACTCATCTACCCAGGCAGTTATGCCATCATAGAAGGCTCTCAGGTTGCTTAAGCATGATTTCTCCTTGGTGAATCCATGCTGACTACTTCTGATCACCTTCTTATCCTTCACATGCTTAGAGATGGCATCCAAGATGAACTGTTCCATCAGCTTTCCATGGAGTAAAGTAAGGCTGTCTCCTAACTTTCCTTTTTTTTTCTGTTTTGTAGCAGTGATTGACCACTGTTTATGGATGATATGCTCTATTATGTATTTCTGTACATAAACAGAGGCTCAGTATAATGATAGGAAGTCAGAGAGCTTGGAGACATTGCTTCTTTGGCAGAAGCTGATTTGCAGCAATTAACTTTTGTGAGAAAGAAGCTTTCATAAAGCTCAGAGCCTGGAAGGACAATCACTTTATAGGTTGCCCATCATTTCCCTCTATTTCCTCATTCAAATGGGACTTCTCTATCCTTTCCATCATGATTTGTGTCCAGGAATGAAGCACACTAGTATAATTTGCAAACCATGGAAAGGCCTGTAGAGTCTGAGGTTTCTAGAAAGCTATATAATAGAGGGAATTTGGAACACAATTATAGGGACAGCAAAAAGTCCAACTTGACAGCCTATATGCCATATTCCTTTTTTATTGTGTGGAGCCATGATAAAATCTCCCAAACAGCTCTCTTCATATGTACTGTGTAACAGGGGCAAAAGATGTTTTCCCCCTAACCTTGTCCTGAGAAGCAACTGAACCATTTTTCTGAAACCTTCCCAAAAACCCCTTAGCCTGGGGCAAGCAGCATATAGGGAAAAAGTCCAGCCCAAACAGTTGAAATTTGGCACAGCTGAAAGCAAACTGAAATGCATTCTTCTAATGGAAAGTGTTAGACGACCTCTGCTATGCAGATTTCTCCACTCCACCTAACTGAGACACACAGGGAAAGTATATAACTAACCATCTGTATTTGACAGTTAGGGTGCACACACTCTGAACAGAACTTTTTATGTACAAAAATATACACCTTTCTATATATGCATGCTACGTAGCTCCGCACTACACCGGATTATTGGCCACAGATCAAATGTACCCCTTATGTCATCCTGGCATACACCATCCTTAGCATTCTTCTGTGCCCTGGCCCTATGGTCTAGCCCAAGACCTTTTTTTTTGGTCAGTTGCTGCCACTGCAGAAAATCAAAGGCAGGCTCACACATTTGTCTCTGTTTTTCATTTTGTTTTTCTACAGGAGTTAAAAAGAAAAGCTTTGGAAGGACTTTCTTCAACACAAGTGAGGAAGCAGCTGTTTACTGTGGAAAAAAAAGCCCATGAGTTTGTGCTTCCTGAGCTAGGAAAGAGCTGCCGTCACCACCACTGTAGTTTCTTTAAACATTTCTTGTGGCCTGAGAGGTGACTTGTTCTGACACGGTGGCATACAAGAGGGGAGGATGACAGCAGGGTGGGAATGGGAGACTAGGCAAAATCATGTGGCTGTGACTCATAGTAAGATATTTTTCAAAACCTTTACTAAGACCGTATGTCCAACAGCCTATGCCAAACCCTGTAAGAAATCTATCCTGTATTATTTTATTGAAAGAATACCTAAAGGAAGGATCAAACACTGTAAGAATGTTGGTCAATGAAGCTTGTGAAACTGTTGGTTGTCTCATAGTGGGAAGTTCTGCTATTTATATAAAAGGTAAGAGAGCAAAGGCACTGTGATTCACTATCATGGTTGGCACAGGGATGTCTTTGGCAGCTTTATCTGAAAGGTCCATGCACTGTTTTCCAAGTAAATGGAACTGTATTCAGCAAAGGTCCCACAAATGACATAGCCACTGCCTTTGTACAGGTAGTGCAGGGTCCCAGAGAAGGGCAAGAGAGGCTCCTCAGGATCTCCTGCAGTCAGGAAAAGTTGGTCAGTGAGACAGGCTTTATGTTTCCTCCTCCTTGCACAAGCAGAAACACAGCAACACAGGAAGAATTGCTTTAGTTTCCTAATTTATGTCTACTCACTTCCCCATCTGGGCATTAGTGCTGACAGGCTCCCACGCTCCTTTCTTTCTGCTTCTCTCCCACAGTCTGGACTGAAGCATAACTCTGCTTATGAGGTAGCATTGAGTAGAGTTATTTGCCAACAAGGAGAACATTTATTAAGAATATTGTAAAAGTGACCAGATCTCTCAGGTTTAGCCTGTTAGTGAGGGACACCTCAGTAGTGACAGAGAAGTCTTCTGATGTCTGAGGCATTTGTATGGTTTCCTTGCTGTGATTTTTGAACACATCACACTCTCCTGAATGTGACCATTCTTGCAATATTCCTTTTGAGTTCTTCATTTCTAATGTAATAGTGCACAAAATGTAACCTGTCAGTCTAAGTGGTCAGGAGCCAGCAATCTGCAACACTGCCTGGTTCTAAGATAAGACATGTGCCTTTCTCTCTGTATGAGCAGAGCATCTCCCCCATGACTCCCAGTCCTGGCTGGGAACCATGACCAAAACCAGGTGCTGCCTTCTTCCAAGCACAGCCTGCCTGCCCACTCCCTCCGCCAGCTCACAGGCTCAGCAGCTACCACTCCAGAAGTTAATCTTGGGCTATTTAAAATGATGTCTGTTCTCAGCCTTAGAGAGAAACCTAAGCGTTATCTCTTTTCTTACGTAAAAGTGTCAGCCACCAAAACAATTTCTGCATGTGAAGGGGATGCATGGTAGGCTCTGGCACAGACATTAATTCTAATAAAGAGGGCAGAGCTGCTGGATATAAATCAACAAGCTTTTTTTAGTGGGAGAGGAATTTATTTTTTTGATATGAACTCCAGTGATGCCTCACAGATCTGGGCTGGGGAAGGGGAAGGCAGGCAGACACCTATATTTGTGTCTCACCTGACCTGATTTAGTTTGACATATAGCCTATTTTTGTTTTCTTATAAGTAAAGGGCATCTGCCTACAGTAGCATATGGCAGATGTGTGTATAGACACACATTTGATTGATAGATATGATTTGGTGTGATTTGATTTTATAAGCACCACTGTGATTCCAGAAATTAGGAAGCCAGCCCTTGTTATATCACACTTTTCTCCTGCTGTGCCCATTGGACCCCATCCTTCTTCAGAAGACCCTACATGCATGACTCTCAGCAGGGGCAGCACATGCTAGTTGGTCTCGTGACCAACCCATTAGAAGAAATACTTGCTGCTTTCCAGGGAAAATGAGGTAATAGTGCTAAAGAGTGGCCATCCCAACAGTATCAGTGAGAGGGCATGATTACTGATATCTTGCTTGGGTTTTTTCTCCCTGCTGTGCCAGGTGCAGCACAGTAAAGACCACCTGTGCTGTGAGTTAAATCAGTCAGGCTTTGATAGTTGAAATGATCTCTGCTGACCACATCAATTCCTTGCCTAGAGTGCTTTTCCTCTCTGCAGTGTGATCTTTCAACATCTGCTCAGCCATCACTTGCATAATCTGCAGCAAGATACAATACATGGGCTGTAGATACATGTTAGCAGTACAGCAAACAGGACACTTCATTTCAACTTCCACTTCACTTCCCTCTCAGTGAAGAATCTTTCTCTTGAAACTCAGTTTCACAATGAATGTACTTTCACAGAGATAAGATTTGCTAAGAATTTTCTTTCAATCTGCTTCTGAAAACACAAGTAGCTGAGTATATATCAGAGTATTTCCTTATACTCTGTCAGGGGCTGGAGGGAGGAGAAGTAGCATATGGAAAGGAAATGTCACAGTTACTTTTTTTCCCCCTGTTTTTTCCCCAAAAGGTTCTGATGAGAAGTCCTTGAAGGAAGGAGGTATATGGAAGTGACTGCAGGTCAAAGGAACCCAGGAGATCAGTTTTAGGAAACTTGACTCTGTAGAGTTTTCTGTGAAAAAGTGGAGAACACAAAAGGATATTGGAAGGAAGGAGAGAAAACCTGTGAGAGTGGCTCCTGCCTTTGCCAGTTTCTCTTTCTCACCTGAATACCTGCAGGGTGCCCTTCCTCTTTGGGAAGCTCATGCCATCCTCTCTGGTAGTTTGCTCCTTATGTATTACCCTTAAGTGGAAAAGAACCTCCTGACACATTTGCTACAGGGGTGATAGAACTGCACTAGAGTCCTTCCTTTCTTCTTGGGGCTGAGATCCTTAGGCCATGGGCTGGGGCTGGGCTGGTACAACTCTGCATGGAGAAGTAGCAGAGGACGAATGAGGAAGTGGTGGGTTGAGTAAAACCATGTGCTATAGAAATCTTTATTTTCCAGAAAGCTACGGAGGGGGTGGGGAGGAGAGGGCGGGACACCAGCTCCTGTTGCAGCAGAGTGTTTTCATTGTGATGCAAATATCTTCATGTAATTTGGGTCAGGTTCAGGTTCACCCAGTTCTTGCGGCTAGAACTGAAACCAGCATGTCTTCACTTTTGCTCGTGGCTCTTTGAACATCTCCTCTCTCATGAGTTTTGGAGTATGATCCCAGAGCTAGTTTTGCCTCTGGGCCTCTTACGTGTCTCTAGAAGACAGTGGTTTAGTGGAGCACATTGCCAGTGCTAGTTAAGTAGGTGGTGATGATGCTCCTCTCCTACTCTTTCACTCTTTATTCTCTTTTTTTTTTTCTCCAAGGGAGCTGATGGGATGTGCCCTAGAGCACATTGCTGTGCTATCACTCTAAGAGGTTTTGAAAACCAGTTTTGCTTATTCTGAGTCGTTCATACTAAACCATTGAAGTTAGGCTGAAGTTGTTTTGTGTGTCTGTGGTGCCTGCAAATGTAGCATCCAGCCATTCAGCACTGGATTCCAGTCACGGAGGCACTGTCCTGTAGATCAGTCCCAACAGCTTTGTAAATAGCAACTTTGCTTCTGGGAAACATGATGTGCAGATCTGAACAGGAAATTTACTGTTTTCTTATATAAAACTTGACTCCTCTTCACCCCCTGCTCTCAGTGAGCCTGTAGATGTTGAAGTCACCTCACTGTTAAGCTGTGTGGGATCTTTGTCTCTTGCTTCCCACCCGCATGTTGACCTAGCACCATTTTTCTTGCAGCACAGCCTGCACTAAACTCTGGGGGCACAGGGCAAAGGCAGGGCTTGGTCACTTCTCTCTTGCCCCCGTCAGAGGCGCTGCCTTTTGCTGCTGCTTGGTGTGGATTAGTGAGGCTCTCCTCCAGCACAAGGCCCTGGGCAGTGACCTTAGTTGCTGTCTCCTAAATCTAACTCTTTTCCTCTTTGTCCTCTTTATAATGCTTCTTGGAATTCATTTTAAATGCAGAACGGGATCAGGGAAGTGTTTGGGGCCAGTTCAGATGCTGTTAGGACTAGGGCTGTACTAGAAGCACTTCAGTTCTGTTTTGCAGAACTGGTTGTCATAGTTGCTTCCTCAAAGAGCTGTTAAAATATCACCTCCAGCAAGCTGGGCTCCCTGCAGCTGCTGCTATCTTTCCTGGTACCCAAGCTCCCCGGCATGACTCCTCCCACCCACTCAAGCAGAGATCTAAAAATCGCTGTCCCCATCAGTGGAGGGTCCTGCCACTGCCTTTTTTCCATCATGGCCCTATCCTTAATATTACCTGGCCCTTTTCTGGCTAGCACTTACCTAGCACATCAGTATGTGCTCCTGCAGCAGCACATACTGATGGGGTTCAGTGCTCAGTGAGCCACTCTGAGACCTTTTTGGTGGGGATGGAGCACAGCATGAAGAGTGTAAAGCTCCGTGCCTTGTGCTTCAAAGATGCCTCTTGTTTTGAAGGATCTGACCCTACTTTACAGACTCTTCATCCTGCAATACAAATTAGTTTTCCTGCTACTGACATGCAGCTGCTTCTGGTGTGAAGTGTGGCAGCTGCTTTACACTGCACAGGAGAACACTTTGGCAGAGGAGGCTAATGATTGCATTTGGCTAAACGTGCACAGGGGAATTTAGGTAGAAGGAATGTAATCATTGGAGTTTGGCCAGGACACTGGGAGAAAACACCTTTGCTGCTGTACTGCAGCAAAGGAGCGCTGACACAGTAAAGGAGTCAGTATTGAATAAATCATTGTTCTAGATGTACAATGCTCCTCTCCACCTGTAAGGAACTGCGTTTTAATGTTTACCCTACGGTACATACACTACTGTATGAAGCATTTTCCTTAACAGGCTCATGGTGGACTGCTGTAGAGGTGTAGAGTGCGTGGAGAAGCTGTTTTTAAGCTCTCCTGAAATAACTCTATTTTCCTGGACTTTGGTTTCACATATAATTAGAGGCAAAAACAAAGCCAAAACCATCGATCTGTTCAGCCTGAAGTATCAATTTTGGAGGAAAAAGGGTTTCCTCTTTCAAAATGACTCCCTTCCATCCTACCCCAGCTTAAAGCCTCTAGAGTTTGGAGTTTGAGTTGGAAGTGCCAGAGAAGGCTTGTGATCCTGAAGTTCTTCTGGACATGGTATGAGATGAGATGATTCCCTGGCCAGTCACTAAAGATTGGCTCATGAAAAGAGCTTGTTGAGATTCTCTGCTGTTTTTTCTCAACGCTAGCCCTTAATCAGTGCCAAATGTAACTGATGTATGAACATTGCCCTATTGGCCATTCGTGGCCTTTCATGATCATTTTAAAATCCTCTAGACATAAAGGTTGTAAATTCATCAGAGAGAAACAACCACCATTTTCATGTTGTGCTTTTGCAGTGGCAAGCCCGAGAGATGGTGAGATCCCCAAACTGACTCATGGATTGCAGATATAATACAGATATAATAAATATCTGTAGCTAATATTCATCACAGCTTTAACTACACTCATATTTTGATTGATTTCAGGATTATCTCTACCTGGCAACTTTTATTCTTCTAGCTGGACTCCTTTTCAAGGTAAACAATTGCCTTGAATGATCTCTCAGTAAGTAAAAAAGAAAGGAAAACTACCCTAGGCTTTCTGTCTTCACTAAGAAAGCAACTATATTTTGGACTGGACCACAGAATTGCTCTGAAAATGAGTGACTGCCTTCTTATGGAAGAGGAAGTGCTACATTACTCAGAAAGCACAAAGTGCCTACAGAAAGGGGCACTATTTCTTGGAAAAAGTGCTTTTGTTTTTAACTAATAAAATTCAGGAAAATTCAGGGAGATTTCCAAAGAAGAGAATTCTGTCTGTTCCAAACAAATAAAGCAATCTCTGAACACAGTGATCCTCAAGAGAAATCATCCTATTTTCTCCCAGCTATAAATACTAACCCCAATGGGAAGGAAAAAAGGAGTTTCTTACAATGAAGTATTTAGAGACAGAAAACCCCCCTAGCATCCAAACAAAAGCTGAATTCTACTGACTGGAGGTTGAGAGTTTGTACAGGCTTTCCTTTAACCAGCAGCTGAGCAGCCAAGTTTGGTCCATTCTCTTCCTTTCATATTCCTGAGCTCTTAAAGAGTCAGGTGAGTAGCAGAGATCACTAGACACCTCACCCAGCAAGCTGGGCAGCACGATCCTGGTCACCTGTGAAATTGAGTGTTAGCTCATGATTGGCTGATTTTATCTGGGTTTTATCTTTTGTCTCAAGGGAGAAAAACCCTATCTCACACCTGAAACATCCTAGAGGGGCAAGAAAGCAAGTGCAGTGCTTCTTTACTTGCCTAGAAAATGCTGAGCAATAACTATTGGACTTTCAACACTTCTTGGAAGCTGCTTTCAATTTCCAGGACTGCATATTCGTGGTGATTTGCTATATATCTCTGAAGCACACATCCTTGCCTCGTATGTAAATCTGCAGCAATACATCCTATATTCCTGTAAGCTAATACCCCCATTCGATTAATAGAAACCCCTAGTTCCCTTTTTTGCTTCCTCTGCTGACCACAGCTCACGTCAGAGTAAAGTCCCATCTACCATGCTGCCTACCAGTGTGTGTGTAGAACATGAATGCAGCAAACCACTTCACAGCCTTGTTGTTTTCTTTTGCCTTTTTTTTTCTTCTCTCAGTGGAAACTATTAAAGTCTGAAAGTGTTTGCTAATAAAATTCACACAGCTGTTGTTGCTACTGATGAAATTGTAATGCCATAATAGGGATTTCTAGACAAGGATTCCTCTTGTGCAAAGTGCAAAGCAGAAGGCAATGCATCTCCCAAGCACAGAAAGCCATTGCAAAAACCTGTCATTCTGTGTTTAGCCACCAAAACTGTAAATGAACTAGCCTGTAAGGTTGGTCTCTGCCATCAGCTCAGGCTTGCAGTTCTCTCCCTCATGTGCTGGAGATACAGACAACAAAACTGCCCTTCCCCTAAGCTCAACTATGCCTTTGAGAAATCAGATTTGGATGCCATTTTTTTTCGTGAAGATGGGAATAATATAGTTCATTGAAGACTCACATTTGGATTGTCAATGGCTGACATTTGTCCTTCAAGCTACAATCTCCCAGATACCTGATAATGTGAACGCTGACATGCAGTGTGATTCTACTGCAGGACAAAGACAGCGAGGAAGAAGACCTCCATTCGTGCTTTCCCTCTTTCCACTTTTAATTGAAAATGCTTTGGGCTTGTTTTGTTTTGTTTTGTTTGTTTGCTTTTAATGTATAAATAAAAATGACCTTGTAGATCAGAGAGTGGATCCACACAGAATGGAGGTTTGGGAGGAGTGATTGGCCTTGGTACTGTAGAACTGTCATTTTCTGGTAGATGCAGACATGTCAGGCTGGAGCAGTCGGGTGACAGGCACCTTATCTTGGGCAGAGGTGCTTAAAGAGCAGAAAAGAATGACATTTCTATCAATGCTTCTGGAATAGCTTCCCATTCGTAGTACAAGCCAGCATTTACCTCAGGTTTAGAGAAGATAAACTGGTATCCTTCTGTGTAAATACAGCCAGAGCAGCAGAGGTAGAAGATTCTTTGTCTTACTCTGCAGTATACCCAAGCCATCAATCCACAGACACAGGTAGAAGATTTCTAAGCCATAGGACTTCCTCTTCCAAACACAAATATTTATGCTAATTCAATGCAAATTTGCTCTTTTTTTTTATTTGTTTTAGCACATGCTATCTTGCTTGTACTGAAAACATTAGGGCGAGAAGATCTGGACAAGAATCAGTGGAGAGAAACTGTTGTCCAATTTTGGCACTTATATAGCTTTTGTCACTCATTTGTCAACTTCGCTGTGGCTAATGGACAGGAACCAGCTGTTTTGGAAGACAGAACCACAAGGCTGAGATAGAAGAAGGCGCTGCAAGCACTGTCTGCTGAGCCATTTGAAGCACTTGAAGTTAGCTTGAACTAACTTGAAGTTTAGTTACCCTTTCCCTCCTCCCCCTTAATATTTAATGCACACAATTGCCAATCTGCAAGAACAATTATTTTTCAAGTGTATTTGTCATTTTCTCCTTTTCAGACAAGTGTAACACTCTTTCAGAAAGCGGAACATCACTAAGGGGAGACAATGGTCTTTAAAACATGTTCCTAGTTTTGAATATTTATCTGTTGCCAAAAAGTAAATAACTCCTATACATAGTCCTGGTGAGGCCACATCTGGAGTACTGTGTCCAGTTCTGGGCTCCCCAGTACAAGAGGGATGTGGAGCTGCTGG
>JAUBOD010000871.1:146384-191553 GCA_032353885.1 Nothura maculosa
CAGGAAGCATTTCCTCACTGTGAGGGTGACAGAGCACTGGAACAGGCTGCCTAGAGAGGTTGTGGAGTCTCCTTCTTCGGAGATCTTTAAAACCTGCTTGGATGCAGCACTGTGTCATGTGCTTTAGGTGACCTTGTGTGAGCAGTGGGATTGGACTAGATGACCCCTGAGATCCCTTCCAGCCTTAAGCATTCTATGATTCTATGGTTCTATGAACTCTACAAAATGATCTAATAAAAATTTTCACTCCTTTTTGCCATTAGTGCTTCTGAATTATTTCAAAAGTTGGTTCCCCAAAGTTTTGCTCTTTTTGTTAGAAACTGCATGCTCAGCAAGATACTACTGTAAGACTTGAAGTTTCTTTCTGAAACCTGGAAATGGAATGTGCTAGCTGATGGCTGTGAATTTGATCCTGTAGCTCTTGTTCACACCAAGATTTTAGTCTTGCCCCTGAATGGGATACAGTTCTGATTGAAATGTGATTCAAACAGTGCCTAATTCAATGCTTGCCCTTGCACTAAATTTATGTGGAGGGTGGAGACCTAGAGGGAAAGGAGGACAGAGTGAAAAGAAGCAGCAAGTATTGACTTCAGTAGGAGTAGGCTTTTTTGCTTGAATGAGGACTCTTGTTTCCTGACAATTCTTGCTTCCGACAGATCTTGCTGCTTTGTTCCATCCCTAGTGCACAAATTTATGTAATACTTGAAAACATTTGTTATTTATGTACTTATGGATTTGTGAATGTGCTGGCCTAGTTCAATAAAACTGGTTATTGAAAATCCTAGCTGACTCTGAGGTTGGTTGCTTGAAGGGGCTGCCTGCAAGCCCTGCTCCCTGTCATTTATGCTTTTTCACCAGAAAAATGGACCACCTTTTCAGTGGTTCCTCTTCTCTCTCAGCCTACTCAAGTCTGGATACAGAAGTCTTTCCTCAAGCTGCACCTGAAACCTTCAAGGCCCAGCTCTAGCCTGGATCATTACAGGTTACTTGCTACGTACATCTTGGCTTGTGACACTCCTGGAATTTTGAATTCTAGAGGGCACTTTTTATCCTACCAAGAAGAGTGATAGACAGGTCAAAATATCCAAGATGGGTTGAGGCATCTACTATCTATTTTGGTCTTATTCTCCTGTTGAGGAAGAAGGCAGAGAGATCTCCTTTTTAGCCTTTTAGATGCATCTAGTTATTGACGACTGTACTTATTAGTTAGCAACAAAAACACATAAACTTTTAGTCAGTGGGTTCTGGTTAAAGCCGACCTGAAGTTTAGTGAGGTAAAATGTGCAAGTCTGAGTCATTCTAAAAATGTCCTCCTTTCTGGGAAAATCAGCAATTTGAAGGTGGTCTCCAAGCAGAAAACAGAGAAAGTAACACGTCAGAGCCAGAGCTGGACAAACACTCCTATTATGCACCTTCCTATGGAGAGTCTGGCTGCTGAACAGACTGGAACTTGAATCCTTCCTATTGTGGCAGCTCCTGTCTAAAACACAGAGCTGTGATGACTGGAAGTCAGAGGATACTTAAATACTAAAATGCTTCTTTAAGATGAGATATGTATCTTTTTTTCATGTTTTAAAATACATGCGTGTGATAGTGTTCTGTAATAAATGCTATCTTCTTTTGGTCAGACCATTCCTCTCCCGATTTTCCTGCTTTTTCTGTCTCTTTTGCCATGTATTTGCTTGGAGGATATAGCGAATCACAAGGTGAATTCCATAGAAGGACCCAAATACTGTTTCATGTTAACCTCACCTTTGCTTTGCTTGGAAATCCTCTGTAGGCTCATGCTGGTAGAGTTTCAAACATGTCATGCAGCTAGATATGTGCCATTTTACTAGATTGTTTGCCCCTATCTTGCTTGGTGGGACCCAGTTTCAGGACATCTGAGATCTTATTTTTGTCCACATGAATTTTTTAAAATATTTTTAACCTAGCTGAAAAGATGTTCTTGGAGCCTCTTGGAAATCTTCTGTCAAATCTTTCTTCTGCCTTAGAGGATGTCTTGGCTCTGATATCTCTCTGAGTCTTTCGATATCTTGGATGTTCAAGTTGTTTGTGTTTTCTCCGTGCCTGAAATCAAAGCCCTTTCATTTGTATGTCATCACTAGCTAGTATTTCAGAGCAGAGACTGAATGTCAATAGCTTGTCTCTTAGATGAATACCTTAACTCCTAGATTGCTGTTGTTGCTATCTTTCTTCTCCTTTCCCTTTTCTGTCTTTGTCCATCCTTCTCAAGAGTCTAGGTGGATATCCGATCTCCAGGCATTTAACTTCTGGTGAGCAACATGGAGGCAGTGAAATCCATAGTTCACTGGCATGAGTCTTGTCAGTCAAAAACTTGCAATTAAGTATTGCAATGTGTGGTAGTGGTAGGTCTGCACCTGAGTCCAGCTCATCAGTTTAAAGAACAAAGATGCTACTTCTTCTCAGGGGCCTGCAGAATGTTGTCTCACAGTCGGTGGGTTGTGATGAGTGTGTGTTTTTTAACTTCTTAAAAAAATTATTCTTTTCTAGTCAAGCATTTTCCAAGGCATAAACCTTTATTTATCTTTTTATTTTTTTAAATTTTTTTTTAGCCTTCTGCTGTGCGTGAGTGAGTCATGCTGATAGGGGAGCCCAAGGCCAGCGCTCTCTGAGATACTTGCACTCATCATGAATGCTGCATGAAGATGCTCCTTCTCACTGTGAACTGGATATATCCTCCTTACATGTGAGCGAGAATAATCTGATCATGAATATTCAGAAAAATGGCTAACAGACCTTCTACTGGCTAGATTTCTTCTGCAACTGTTAAATGCAAGGACTCTTTTTTGTTAAATATGATCATATTTCCTGAGCAACTACTTAAGACTCTCCCATACAAATATTAATACATTGCCAGGGATGGTTTGAAGTTACTGTATGGGAGAGAGTGTGTAAGATCCTAGGGTTAGTGCAATCCAGTCATACAACAATAAGATGTCATTTCCACCTGATGGCATGCTATGCAGAGCCATGTGAAATGCTCTGGTTCCTTTATGGTCAGGCTTCCAAATTATGAAAGTTGTTATCACGAATAATGACATTTAGCATCATTTAGGCAGTTTAATCAGTCAGCTTGAGCGCTGCCTGGGCTGTACTGTCCTGACCAAACCATGGCATGCCTAATAGAGACAGAGCAGAAGGGAACGTCCCTTGTGGTGCAGTGACTTGGTAGTGTTGAATGACATTCAGACTATGCACTTGAATCTGCAACATTCTGTTCTATCAAAGGAATAAATATGAGTCTTTAGGGACTGCACTGCAATATCTTCACAGTTTTAAGGTTAGAAGGAGTAAAGAGAAAAGCACTTCATTCAGAGGTTTAATGAATTTTGAAGAAATCCTGAATGTCTTTGAACAGTTGCTGAGATATGGGCAGAGATTTCAGCCCTAATCTGAAGAGATTCTGTGAAGGTACAAACAGTGCTATGGACAAAGGGAAGTTGTATGAATTTAGCTTTCCTCTGGGTCACACACCAAGAGAGCTGGTGTGTTGTGAGGGTGAGGAAGTCTATTGAATGAAAGCAAAAAAAGAGACGAAAAAAAGAAAACAATTAGAGAGAAATTAGAAAGAGAGCAAGAGATAAATTAAATGGTCAGTAAAGAAATGCAAATCAAAAAGAAATTAAAAGACACAAAAGCAGCAAGAGTATTTTTTGTCTCCTTCTCTACTACTAGAGCTGTGGAGGTTTCTCCCTCCTTGAGGGCTTTGTCAGCAGACATCAGATTTGAGATGAAAAAGAACAGGCTGTTGACTAGAAAGCCTAGCAACATCTGCAGATTGCAGGATGTCAGTGGGACTGGAGCAAAGAGTGAGCCCAGGTTAACACAATGAGCCCTATGGGAGGAGATACCCTGGAAGAGCATCCATCATGGCTGGAGTGTGTCTAGTCCAGCTTCTTGTTGCTCCTTTCCTGAGCTGAATCACATCATTGGCTTCCGTGTGTGGGGGAAAGGTTTCTGTGGATGCCTCTCAGGGATCAACTAGGCAGCTGAGAAGTGCGGAAAGGCAGATGAAAATGAAGCTGTATTGTTGCCAAAGGGGAGTTGGCAAGCCTTGTTCGCTAGCTGGACTGACCTGGGGTTGTCCTTGCCCCAGGGCCATAGAGCACAGACACCAATATGAGGATGCAGCAAATGGCGTTTATTGCTTGGTTCAGTCTGCATATATACTCCAGGAAAATGCAGAAGCTCACCTACTGCCCAATCAGGAGAGTAATTTCTACTTCTTGCCTTGTATGGCATGGGGTTATCAGTAAGCTAATTAATTATGCTCCTAACTTCCCGTGACATCGTGAGGTCTTCCGAATGCCATGCCCTATGCTCTATGCCCTATGCTATACTACATCATCTAATTATGCTAAGCTCTTTACTTTATTAAGCCCTGAAAGTATGACAATGTGTCTTCTTCCTGTAAATAAGAGCAGAGCGTAGCACATTTGCTTGCAGGTGCCCTTGGATGCTCGTAAAACAGCAGCAGAAGCTTACAAAAGTGGGAGAAATGGAGGGTTTGGGGTCAAAAAAGATAGAAGTAAAAGACTGTAGGCCTGATGCACCTATCTCAAGGGTGACCTGCTCATTTGAACAAAATCCTTATATAGCATGGTTTCCTCCACCCACATTGAGCAACAGCAGCAGCTGGTGTGAAGGCGTTTCTGCACTTCTTCATCCTCAGAGAGTAGTCAGGATCCACAGCCTTCTCCAGGGAAGTGGTAATAATTTGGTACTTATTAGGAAAGGGAGGATCAGTGAAATTTAAAGTTAAAAAACAAAAAACAAACAAAAAAGGAAAAAAAAATCCCTTACAGGAGAGGCATCCCTTGGGCAAACCTGCTTTGGGCTGTCTAGTTTTTAAGATATGTGAGAGTATTTCCTTTGTCGTAACTCAATGACTAGAGAAGATGTTTTCCCCTGCAGTGCAATATTTCCATCCTCCTCCAAACTCTTTCATTTGTCCTGCCTTCTCCACCCTCCTGCGAATCTCTCGCTAATGCACTTTTTCCTTGTAGTTTTGACCCATCCTCCTCTTTGCTGTTTATCTGTGAACTTTCCCTTCTGATGATGGTTACTGCCACCACATTCCTGTCCTGCTTGCAGGAGGGCCCTTTGCCACAGCCAGGGGCATTTGCAAACCCCCTGGGATTCTTGGTATCCCATCGCTCTACCTGTAAAATATGACCTAATAGGCTGAATATGTGACAGATCTCGAATCAGAATGTCACCTATTCAAAGAGTTTGCAGGAGACTGTAGTGCCAGCCCAACTCCAGTTTGCCAAAGCCTTTCTGCAACTTTGCTTTTCCACCCCCTTCCTCATCAGCTAATGTCTATAGGCTTTAAAAAGGGAGGACTTTGAAATCTGAGTCCAAACTGTTGCTCACTGAGTATTGTTACTGCTACAGCTGCTACTTCTTCCCCTTCCCTCAGTCTTTTATTTGTTCCTCTGGTATGGGTTTCAATGGGCATGCATAGCACCATACATTAAATGACTTTAGATTTTTAATTTCCTGTGGGAAATATTTCTTATGGTCTGGAGGTAGGTGCCCTGTTTTCTTCCTCCCTGCTGTCCCCAGGTCTTTCCTTATCTCTAGAGATTTTCTGTGGCCCTAAAAGCCCCCTTTGAGATGCCTTTGGATCTCATTTACTCTAGGATATAACTTGACTGTTTTCAGGGGTGCTAGTTTTCATTTCAATCTTGGTAGCTGAGAGAAAAAGCAGAATCCCTATTTGCTGTGTTTTCATTGGTAATGGTAAACAATCTGTCCATGTTAATATTGTTAACTGAGGAACCCGTGGTAGCAGTGCATCTGTGCCTACTGCAAACAACTGTGCAATAAACCAAAAGTGGTGATATATACCATAGTAATGTTTTTAATGGTCTGGCTTTTCTGGGAATTGGTGTGGGTGGGGATGAGCTGGCTAAGGAATGCTTCTGAATTGATATCTCCTACTGAAAAAGCATTAAGCTTGTGCCATTCAGAGGTGAGGATGACACAGACATGGGCACATGTGTTTGTGCTGCATCTGCTGACTACCAGCAGCAGGGAAGGGAAGGACACGCCGAATGCAAGAGGGGCAGGAGCATTTCAAAACTGCCATCTCTTACATTTACACCAAGCCAAAATGCTCAGGAATCAACAGAAATTGAAGCTAACTGTAAAAATAACACGAATAACACTTTTCTATCCTTTTTTTTTCTTCTTTTCACCAATCTATTCTTTCATTTTATCCCTGCATCATCATCTTTTAATTGGTTTGAACAGTTGATTTCCCCAAGGAACTGAGCTTTGACCTTCTAGGGGGTCAGGGTAACAAGCCACAATGTGTCACTGAGCTGCACTTACCAAAGAGGCAATGGATGGACACGTGGGCATGTCAGTGTAATGGTGTGCACAGTATGTATGTCTCAGGTGTTCAAAGAGAAGTGTATATATATACACACATGTAGAGATACACATATAAATATATATACACAACAAAATTTGGAATGCATCTCTTCCTCATCCTTTTTTTTTTTTTTTTCTAAATCTGGGATCCCAAATCACTCCAACCCAGTTTCTTTTGGCGCTTAGGATGTAGAGCAGGACTGCCTAGAGTGAACCATTTTCCAGGGTTCTCATAGTCCACAGAGGCTGTGAACATCACTTATAAAGGGAGTTTATAATCATGGTCATGCTCAACATGTGTCTTGCTGCCTGCATGGTCCTTTCTGGCTATCAGAGAGCTGAGAATCTGGATGCTCAGTGGTCTTGTCCGTCAGAGCCCTGAGACTGACCCCACCGCCCCAGCTATACTCTGACTGATTCCTCAGATACTCTTATCACTCTGCTGTGGCAGGTGCAGATCTATGCCACTGTCTGGGCCAATTGAGCCTAGAGAGTTGCAGAACAGGACAACTCAGTCCAGCAAGCAAGCCTGGATACCAAGGAGATGGATAGTCTCGCAGTGCAGCTGCTGAAGAGGTGAGAGGGGCCAAGGGCTGATTCTGGACTGTTAAGGCTCACTCCATTTTCAAATGCAACCCCCACCTTGACATTAGCACTTTTCTTTGAACAGTTTAGGGAAACCTGACCTAAAGTGAGAAAAAAAGGTTTGAACCACTTTGTTTAATTTTAGCTTTCTGACAATTCACTTTTTACCATGAAGAAATGTGGAGATTCTGCTGAAAACCAAAGCCTTTGTTTTTCTTCCCAGTTCTTGCTTGCTCATTCACTGTCTGTCTCTGCCCTGGGTATCTCAGTTCACTGTTATATGGTGTTGCACAAACTCTCCCTGCTCAGCAGCTCTGTTAAAGGCCTTATTTTCAAATGAGCTGAGTGTCAGAGCAGGTTCCACTGGCTTCACCTCATTACATGATGATCCTGTTGAAACCTACCAGTCATATCCGCAAACATCAAAGGCACTACCAAGATTCACACCAGATAAAGCCTGGCCCACCCCTATTGGGATACACCCATCCTCTGCCCACATATTGCTGTTTTCCCACCCAGCCTGTTGCAGGGCATGGGAGCAGGGTGGGACCTTTGCTCAGTGTGGCTGATGCTGCCTGGATTTTGTCTGTGTTGACAGCGGAGCGCACTGCAAGAGGAGAGACTCAAGCACTGCCTTTGCCTGGGGCTATGTTTATAAAGGCAATTTTACTGACAGTATTTTTGCTTGCATGCATCTGCTGCGAGTGCTGAGTGGAGGTATATATATGCCTTGCTGTCCTTACAAGTGGCAAGGGCCTGCCCTGCAAGCCCCTTTCTCAGCAATAAATACTGTCTACTGCAAACCAGTGTAGTGGAGGCTTTTCTTGTATGTGTCCACTGTATTTTAATATGGCCTGCCTGGAGAGTGGTGTTTTGCTCACACATTCATGGGAATCCAGGAAGAAATATCTGAACTTTTCTTTGTTTAGGCCCATTTGGCTGTCCTTAGCTCAGAGATAGGGAAAGGAGGCAATTAGCCTGCATGCAGCCTCTTAATTTTATTTAAGTGAAAAAAAGACTGGAGTGAGTGGAGTTCTCTGTGAAAAAAATTCATGAAAAAGGAAGTGTGCTGCATCCAAAAAGTCTCACCAAACTGCAGCTCCAAGTAGTGGGGCAGCATCCATGTGCAGCAAAGCAGTCTGCTTACAGTCTGGAAAGGTATGAGCTTGCATAGCTTAATTTATATAAATTGAACAGTAAGTGCCAGCAAACTGCAGCCGCGTGAGAGAGTCCAATAGGTTGGAAGTGCTTAAGAACAAAGCTACTTTTATGATTTATCCACTTGCCAGACAACCATCAGATTCTTTGCTGAAACTGGAGATTCCCTGGTAGCACCAGAAGGGATGGCCAGCGAGTGAGGAATTCTTGGCATCAGAGCAGCTGTCTCGGAGCGGTACAAAAGGCTTTGCCAGTGTGAGATGAGGCTATCAATAGGAAGTCTATCAGGGCTGGCAACAAATGGGACATGGATTTTGCCTTCTTCTATCTCACCAGCTCCAGCACATGCGATATTGAGTGGTAGCTAGACATGTCTTATATTTATGTGCAAGATGTGGTAGCAGCAGGCTTTAGGCTGCCATGGGGCACAGAGTGGGTAGAAGCAGGTTGGGGTTGGCTGCTGGTGGCTGCTGGTGTCTCAAATGGATGATTGCTGCTGTGCGAGCTGCCACTAGGGAGAGGGTATCTGTGTGGTCAGGTGCGAGACAGGTGCAGTTTGGGGATTCTGGATGTGGAAGTCAAACTCATATATGGTTATTGCTCTCATATAGAGTGTTGTCAGGCTCTTAGATCTTTCATACTTTTGTTTACCTGGGTGCCCAGAGAGAAGTCACTGAGCTTCAGTCTTTCTAGGGTGCTGTTTCCTCATGTATAACTAACTGTATTTATCTATTTTTTAGCTATGTGAGGCATCTTTATAAAGGTAACAAGAAAGGTGAAGTCTTCTGTTTTTTTTTTTTAATCTGGTGGGTGAGCTTTCGGCAGAGTGTGAAAGTGACAGCAAATACTCTGAGTGCATGATTTAATGTCTGAGGAATACATAGCAGTACTTCCTCAGGGTATGTGGAGAAGCGAATCTATTTAGAGACTCCAACTTATGATTTTTTTTTGCTAGGGCTAAGCTTGTGTGCATTAAGACTTTATTTATTTAGAGAACAACTCTTATTACTGCTCTTTTGCCAGCAAAGGTCCTCTGTTCCTTCCTCTAACTTCCCTTACAAATGCATGTCATCTGTGAATTCTGTGTATGCTAGAGTGGCTTATTAAGCAGGAGTGTGATGATTGCTATGCTCTGTGATAGATGGAGTTGTGGGATAAACCTGTGTTGGAACAGAAGCATGTCAGGCTATTTTGGTAAGGGATGAATTGGTGAATAGCTGCACACCATTCGCCTTGCAACAAATAGATTTTGTCTCAAACCTCCAACACATCTGTTTTCTAGAGATGAAAGAACTTCTTATTGGGAATCATTGACTTTGCCCTGCTAACCCTGCTTATACACAGATGACTTGTCTTCTTCTTGGCCCTATCACTTCTCCCAGCTAATTCACGCTGGCCATGTCTTTCATTTAAACAGAATCAAGCAGTATTTTGATGCCAGAGAAAATACCAAAATGTTGCTTTCAAACCCACAAAGGGTCCAATTATTTCCTGGAGACGATATAAAGCCTATTGAATTGCAAGAGATGGTTATCAACCCTTACTTGTGGAGGAAAAGGGCAAGGAGTGAGTGGAAGAAAAATCATTGTGCAAGCAGCTTTTGCCTACAAAAGGCACCCATCTGATTTCATAAAGTTAGGTTAATCAGAGAGTTTGGGAGGAGAAAAGAAGTACTAAAAATCTTGGCTCTTTTTACTCCTGCCTCACCTGCTCTGCCCTGGGTCTGGGCTCCAGGAGGTATGACTATGTAGCAGGAGCACACTTGTCCCTACGCAGTGCGAGATGCAGGGACATCTCCTTCAGGCCTCCTCTCCATTGCTTCTTCTGGCAGCAAGAAGCCTATCGATCCTTTGGGACTGAGACAGGAAGGACAACGGGGAACTCATTAGCAGACTGCTTATTTTGTTAGGTGGAGGAGAAACACATGAGGGTGTCCTGAGGGAGCAAAAGAAGTGGGCACCAGGAAGTAATTTTTTGTCACTTCTTTTAGCCCAGTTGCTTATTTTTCACATCAGCAGTAGTTTTCTGTTGCTGAGAAACACGAGATGTGTCTGAAGGCTATGGGTGAACAGGCTGAGATGGCATGGGCTATGCCGATGTGCTTGGAGGTAAACAGGAGGCATGTAAAAGTGGGTGCACTCTAATGCCCGTTACACTGGACTCTCTTTGTGGGGCATTTCAAAATAGTACAAAGATTTAATTGAGATTAAAAAGTAATCTTTTTTTTTTTGTGAGAGTGGAGAGGAAATGTGATTTGCTTTTTGAGACAATCTCTATAGCAAATAATATAAGACTGGGTGAGGAGAGTTGTATTTATTTCCCTGCTTCAAGTACCTGCATTTTGGATATTCAGTAACAAAGTAGCCTTTCTCCTAGAAACTTGGGTTTTATATATAGCATTTGTACAATCAGCCAAAAATAGCATTTGTTAGGTAGCCCAGTAACACACCCTGGTACAAAGAGATTGTAGCTTCTACAAAGAAGCCCAGATAAGAAATAGCAGATTGCAAAAGCATTGCTTGAGATATAACCCTTAATCCTATTACAACAGGCAGTGGCCTCCCCAGGTCTCTTTCAGCTTGCTGCTGTTTTATATTTTAAACTAGGCATGATTTTGGGATTAGTGTATTGGAAAATATCTTTCTTTTTTAAGTAAGGAAAAATGACTTGCATAAATGTACTCCAGCTCTTTCATGTTAGCAGCAGTTGTGGCCACGGCAGGGTTAAGGAGAAAAAGGAAGGTTCCTTTGTGTGCCAATAGGTGGGGATTGGAGCTCATTTTTCAAATTAAGAGTAACAAGGGGAGAAAGCAATACCCCGATAAAAGAGTCCAATATGGTGGGAGAGTCCAAGAACAAGAGATGCTGGTTTGGCTGAACCTCAAGAAGTCATTCTTGCAGAGGAATGCTTGCAGGGAAGGAAAATAAAATAGGGCTCACCTCACAGCATGTCTCCGAGGTCAGGAGAACAGTCCAGAAAGGTTGGGGATGGAGCAGTCAGGCTTCCAGCCTCAAGATTATGAAGTGCAGAGGCTGAAAGAGCAAGCTCCCTACACTTATACTTTAACACTTTTATTGTGTGTTGCACTGTTGGTCTCAGTCTTGAAGAGAAGCCCCAGGCATCAAATAATCCTGGTGCTGTCAGCAGAGGGGGGCATTTTACCCAAAACAAACATGCTTTTCCAAATCTAGTCCTTAGTAAAATTTGTATCGTTCTTGCCATACTCCAAGCATTGTGTGTGTGCAAGGAAGCACACACAGTACAATGCATGTGCAGATTCCCTGCTGAGGATGGCTACAAGACTCCTAAGCATCTGAAGTGCAGGATGGCTGTGCTAAGCTAGAGCAGTGTCCTGCCTGGAGGGTGCTACGCTGAGACCCTTTCAGTCTAGAGATGTGTGGTAAGATCCCTTCATGCATCATTTTGATGTACACATTGGAGTTGGATCTTTAGGCTCTGCATTCTAGTTGCAGCCTTAGGCAGAACTACAGTCCTATCAGAACCAATAGACCAAGTCTGGTTATGTGGATGCACATATTCCTCTTCTGTGAAAGTACATAAAACATAATCTTGAACTTGTAGACATACATGTAAAGCTAGTATTTTCATTTTACCTATCCTTCTGTTAAAGATTATCCTGAAATGGACTTAAGAAACAGCTTTCTTTCCTAGTTAGATCCAATCCTGTATGTTTTATGTTTTGGATTCAGATTCAGATTATGTTTTGATTCAGAGTATCTGCACATGTGGATTGCTAGTGGCATTTTTAGTCTTAGGATGTAACTTTAAGCCATTCATTGTCTAACTGAGACAGTAGGGCTTTTTATTTTTTTGATTATGTGAGTGTCTATTCTTCATTTATCTTGCTGTTTCAAGGCTTAATTCAGTAAATGCTGAAAATGTATCAGCTAGTCTTCCTGCTGCCTACCTCTCCACCCTCACTTCCTCCAGCTATTTGCTTTGAGTTATTTGCTCAGGATTTGTTTTCCCTCTGAATCTACAAGTTTGCCTTGCATAGCAAAAAAAATGCTATTTTGTTCTTTCTGGTATTTGGCAGGAAAACAAAAAGAATACAAAGAAGAAAAGGATAATCATTGTTTTTTTCCTGATGATTTAACACAAAAGTGTTCTTTTTCAGTGCTACTGTTGCTGCTGTGTTAAAGCATCTTCTTTTCCTAGACTTGCCAAGAATTACTGTAGAAAGAAGAAAACAAGGTGTCCCTTAACCATGTTTTCCTGGGTCTGGCAGTGGGCTCTAAGCAGAGACCTGCCCATCCATCTAGTTCTAGTGAGCAAGGCTCTCTCACATGTTATTTTGATCCAGGTGATGGAATTGGACAGAGCAGCTTTTGTGCTGAGATTTGCAAAACTCGCCTCTTTGCTGTTCTACTTCAGTGGAAGTTGAAACAGGTGTGCAAGAGCCACACTATTCATAGCATTCCTGCCTTTTTGTGGTTCATACCCTCGTGCCTTATTTTATTCATTCCTCATTTCAGTTTAGGGATAATCTTGTTCCCCTCAGCACATAGGAAATGGCTGGTGAAAACTCCCGGGTGGCTTCTTCCAAATAATTGAGAAAAGATTGGTTTGAAAGCACGGCTGGTAGTTAGTTCACTAGCATATCTGAGGAGTTTGAGCCTCTATTTGGGATGAGTTGGCCATGAGACTCACCTGTCCTTATATATTTGTTTTCTCTCTCCACCACCAGCTGAGAACAGGATTTGCGCAGAGCATGCTAAATGAGCAAGCAACCCAGAAGGGCTAGTTAGATGAACTCTCTTTCAGGAGCTCATTTGAGGGCCATAAGGAAGACAACTGGCAGTACAGAAGATGTGGGGGCTACTTCTCACCTTCCTTTTTGTAAAGTTCCAAGTGAGTTTTTCACTTTCCTGCCTGTATGAGAGAAAGCTAAGAGTCCCTCACCTTCCTCTGGCTGCCCAGCAAGGTGGAAAGGTCTTGCACATAGAGCAAAAGAAGAAGTAGGAGGATAATATAAACAGCTGTCCTTACTGAATGCTGAATGAAAAAAATAGTTTGGAAACAGGAAGGGCTGGAGGGGACTGGCATATAACTTCAAGAGAAACCACATGTGTGGCAGTGGTTCTTCTCCTTCAGTAGAGATAGGGCTACTGTAGCCCTTACCAAACAAGTGGAGGGTGCCAAGCAGACCTTGCCCAAGGACAGTGGCAGCATTCAGTGGGTTCCAGCTGCTGAGAAGTATGTGGAAATTACATGCCGTAACTCAGCTAAATAAACAAGGAGGGAAAATGTCTGAGTCAGAGAAAGTGAAATATTCAATTCAAATACATTATTAATTGGAAAACTACTTAACAATTGGAAATTCTATGGGCATGGGTAAACAAACTATGATGAGAAGATAACCAGTTAAAGCACTAATTACTGCACTGGTAGGAAGATTTCCTGATCCATCAGTGATAACTCTAAACAGTAAACTATGAAAGAGACAACTTGTCTGTATTGCTGCTTTCGGCCACAGTTTTATGTCTGTCTTTCTTTTATACTTCTGTATATAAATTATCAGTGTGAGAAGCTGCACATTCACCAGTGGCATGTGTAGATTTATGCAAAACTTTGGACTTGGTCTTGAGAAGACTGAGGACAATGTGCTGGGGAAAGAATAATGTACTGGAGAAAAGTTGTGCTGATTCATTTTATGAAAGGACTGCCTCATATTCTCACAGCAAAAGAAATGAAGTAGCAATGCTGGAGGTGAAACTCATAGCAAGAATCAAGCATTAGATATCAACAGCAAGTAATCAGCGTACTAAGAAATGTAACAAAAACACAAGATAGTGCTTACAGAAGATTATGCTCTGCGAAGAGGGAAAGAAGTTTCATTCAATCTACTGTGCTGACAGTACAGAGTTCAGTTCCTAGGTTGAGGAATTCACCAGTTACTGATCTGAACATTTACTTGTCTTGGCCTTTGATTTCTGGTTTTACCAATAAAAGCATTTGTGAAGTGAATAGGACAAGGAGAAGCAGCCACATGCTTGCAAGCAAGAATCACCTAGATTTCTCCATGAAACTGTTATCTGTATATCTAAAAACAACGAAACAACCCTCACTTGTTTATATTTTTTGGTAAATCTGAGCAAGTTTACTCAATGGATCACTTCTATGAGGCAAATAATGCAACCTTGCCTCTTCTACGAGGCAATAAACAACACTATCAGGACACCAGAAGCTCTTTTATATGTTGAAGAACATTATCTCAGACCACCGTTTTGACCTCCTGTATTTTTCCAAATATCCAGTTCCTGGGTTTTTTTTAAAAACACTGATTTTTTTTACAAGCAAATACATTTTTAGATTCCCTTCCAAGTTGCTGTTCACATTTTCATTAGAGAATAAACTAAATTGCATATTGGACCTTTGAATAACTTCAATAATTGTGCAAACTCTAGGGTAGATAGGCAGCATCATGCTGAAATAATTATATTGGCTGGAGCCTATATTGGCTGGGGGCAAAAAGGACGTCTTATCCATCCCATAAGCAAAGTTTACCTTCTTCTTTCGCTGTCTGGACAGATGGACACTAGGTCCTGACATATGAACCCCAGCTGGGTGGCACAATGTGTTTCTGCAGCTAAGTTATCCTCTCCAAACTTTTAAGTCTAGATGATTTGGTGAGCACTAGTTTGAAAATGCATTTCTGGATGTTTTTCTCATTCTGCCCAATAAACTTTGTATAAAGCTCTGCAGAGTCCACCTGGATGAAAACTTCAGTCTAGGTCTCATTAGAGTTTGTGAGAGATTTTTGAATACACCTGTGCTTTGCTGCTTTTGAAATCACATACAAAGCTACACGTTTTGAAACAATGCTACAAAGGTGTACTTGTCATTACAAAGTGAACATAGAAATGGAATCTCTGGACATTCTTATTTTCATAGAATCATAGAATGCTTAAGGTTGGAAGGGACCTTAGAGGTCATCTAGTCCAATACCCTGCACACGCAGGGTCACCTAGAGCACATGGCTCAGGACTGCATCCAAGTGGGTTTTAAAGACCTCCAGAGAAGGAGACTCCACAACCTCTCTGGGCAGCCTGTGCCAGGGCTCTGTCACCCTCACTGTGAGGAAATGCTTCCTGAAGTTCCTGTGGAACTTCCAATGCTTCAGTTTGAAGCCATTTCCTCTAGTCCTATCACTGTCTACCATGAAAAGGGGCCAACCTCATCCTCCTCACTGCCTCCCTTGAGGTATTTATACACTCACTTCACTCATTTCCTCACTTCTGATTTTTTTTTCCTGCTCCTCTGGTGACGTGCTGATATTTACATTACCTGGATGAGCTTTTCTGATGTCTGTAACATAAACCTTGCCTTAGAACAACAGCTCTGATCTCCCTTGCACTGTATCCATGTGGCAGGGTACTAGCCTTCCTATTCTAAGCTTTGAGTCAAAACCAGGTGGGATAAGTCACCTCTTGAGAAGCATCTATCTCTCACTTGTGTCCCAGCCCAAATGCTTAATATAGAGCAGATGTCCCACTTTTAAATAGATGGCTAAAATTAGGTAAGGTAAATCCCACCCACAAGGGCACTTTGTTCAGTTTGGACTTGATGTGGAACAATGAAATGTGTGTTAAATTTTCCATTGTTGAGATTTAAAAAATGTTGGGAAGATTAAATACTAAATAACTGTTCATAAATTATAATAGCCTAAAATCTTGCAAGCCACTGGCTCATTGAACAAAACATCATCTTACAGCTCTTGTGTGGTGGACATTCCTCTATTTGCTTTCTTTTCAAGATACAGCTGCAATAACAAGGCATATGTGATTTTAATGTGACACTATAATCTGTCAACTCCAAGAAACAGGGAGCGAGCACATATAAGATAACTAGCTCAACCTCACAATGATAAACATGTCAAGATATAAAAATCAATTTCTCCCTTATAAATGAGAGAAAGATGCCTTGTAATTGGAGATGTCAAGCTAGCTGGGATGAGCAACATTCCCACAATTAATCATACCAAATACATTGTGTAGTAGTTGTTGCTTGAAGACAAAGGAAAAATAAATACTCATGTAAACATGTCAAATATGAACTCTCCACATATGCTGTTTGCTGTTCCATACTTAGCACATCAATACATGGAAGATATGCTTCAGCTTCAAGTAGAATGAAAGCTTAGGAAAGCCATCTCTTTGCAAAGGCTGCAGGTGATGCAGTAGCATTTTTTTCCAGAATCCTTAGGAAACTGGACATTAGGAGCTCCCCTGTTGACAGCCATGCAAATTTTGCCCTTTTCTTGAATTAGGACTGCATTGAGGCCCTGCTGAACAAAAGATGTTTGGATGATAATACAGTGGCTTAGAAACTCAGGGCAAATTCAAGAGTTCCTAACAACATTCACAAACAAGAACTTGATGAATACAATGCAAAAATGACCTTCCATATTTCATAGAATAATAATAATAAAAATAAAATTAGCTTCAAGCTGAGTTTGTGATACTTTTAAGTTTACTTTTCATTAATATTGATTCCTTCTGACCTTCGAGTGCCTCTTCTTAACTGTACGTGCTCCACAGTGAATAGCTTCCTGGCAATAACATTAATGGCCAGAGAAAATGATAATAACTTGCAGGAACACATGTGAACTTGTGAATACAGACTTTTCTTTCTTAAATCAGAAAACTTCATTTGGGGACTAGAAATGATACTGTGTGACCTTGTATCACAGTGAATCTGACCAGCATTTCATGGATTTTAATATCATAAAAAATGGCTGACAAACAATATAGAAACACATGATACATTAGATATGAGATTGATACAGATTAATACAGATTAAGAAACCATAACCTCTAGATGACCTATATAGAAAGAGAAGCAAGGCTAAACTGAATGAGTAAAATGTTTGCTTAGCTCCAGCTGAAAGGAAGATGTTTGCAGTCGATTTTTTTTGCCTTTGATTTTTTTGCAGCTGCTATTTGATTCCCATGTCAGTGGAAAAGCTTCTATTGCCATCACCAGCAGTGGTTGGTAATATGCTTGGAGTGTTCTTCTAAAACCACTGCCAGGGTTTCTCTAGCTGTGTTGATCCTTTCCAGTTCTTAGCCTAGATTTGCTTCAGCTATCTCTAGAAACTAATTAGCTGCTGTAGTTTCCCTCTGAAGCTATTGGAGAGAGATACAGGCAAATTCAAAGACTGATTCATCTTTTGTTTCTGAAGTACCTACTTCAGAATAGGATAAATTGCCTTCTGGAGTTGTCTCTCTCCAATTAATTATAATCAGGACCCAGAGATCCAGTCTCCTACACTAGAATGTCATACACCTAGAGTCAGGTGTTGGCTGTTTCTTTGGACTTTGAGCTTCATGGATTATTCTGTTCAGAAAGTGAAATTTTCCTAGAATGAAAAACTGCATTTTGTTCTATAAAGACTCTTGCAGATTAAGGAGTGTCTAACAACTTGTTACTCCTGTAACAATAACTATCTGGGAGCTTTTCCCCTACCCTTCTTCCTAGGATGAAAAAATGTTGTACTTTTTGCTTTAGTACTATTGAAATAAATGTTATTTTCATAAGAGTACTAATAAAACAGAAACATCTTTGAGTCTCTTCTTAAAGCTGTAACAAACATGCATGCGAGAATAATTTGTGATTCTTTATTTGGTGCTCTCTATACACCCTGTTACCTACATCTAGCACATGTGACAGCAGCGATGAGTTGTGGATATGGTAGTAGGAGTGCTGTGAAAATCTTTCCAAATGATGATCCCTTTGGTCTAATTTGACGTTGATGACATTGAGTGGCGGAGAAACTGACTCCAGGATTTTCAGAAGTTGAGACCTAATGCTACATTCATATTGAACACAGAAATCTATTTTAAGGGTGATTTATTGGAAAGTGTCAGGCCCAGAAATGAAGTGTAATGAGTAACCCACCTCCTTGGGGTTGTTTAAAGAATCCTAGACACTGGCTGCAATAGCTACTGTGAGTTTGGAATACTTAAAAGTTGTACTACTAAAGATGTGAATGGAGACCTGAGATTTTCCAGAAGCTATTCTGCTAAGCATATAGATTCCTGAGTTATTAAGATGCTTTTGAAGCTTTTACCCAGAAGAGACCAACTTCAGGTATTCTTTTCTGAGAATCTTAGCCAGAGGGAAAACAAACCACTGATAAAAGTTAGACACAGTTTGTTTTTTGGAAATCTTCCCATAGTTTTGTACTCATCTGAGTTCTAGCTTGTATTGGTCACTGTTCTTTGAAAGTGTTTTTTGTTTGTTTTAAGTGCACCTACCACACTTTCAGAAGACAAGCAACTAGGCAATCACTAGCAAGCTGGGATCCTGTCCAGGGTGCATGTGTTGTAGAGAATGAGCATACACAATTTAATTAACAGTATTTTTTTAGAAGATACGTGAAAGAATGTCTCAGTTCTCATTGCATGACAAGTTCGCAGAAGTTCCTTGACAATTGAAGCTGATGTGATGAGTGCTCAGTAACAGACACAGCAAGGATGGTGATGAAATTTCCTATTGTAGAAAAACAACTTTAACCTTTTCCCATAACTAAGCTTATTTTTTTTCAATGCTTTTGCATTCTTTCAAGAACTGTGAGGCCCCAGACACTTGAAGGAAAATTCATACAGCTCAGATTATTTTACCCGTTTACGCAGCCGTTCAGTCAGTAGTAAACACTCTAGCAGGGCAATGATTATAGGAGTTGTAGGGGGCATTCTAGCTAGCAAGCCACATGAAAATGATAGACAGTTGCTGAAATCAAGAGAACTACAAAGTAAAGGAACAAAAGCATAAGAAAGTGAATCATTAGGCTGGGCTCAGAGATGTGACATACCAAGTGCTGTGCCTCCCATAAATTTGGTGAGTTGATGATTTACTGTAGCAGGGCTTTTCAGTAAAGAAAATGAAAACTTCAGGAGGACTCTTCAGTTCCAAGAAACAGCACCAAGAGAAACATACCCTTTGTGTCATAACAGCTGACTTGCTATTAAAAGCATTGATACTAGTGACTGAAGCTGGAAGAGGCTTCAAACTCTCTCTTTCCTATTAGGATTTAAAACTCTAGTGCCAGATCTGGCAGTTCTTGCTCAAGCAGAGCTCCCATTGATGTGTTCTTAATCTAGAAAAAGTCAACATGGCTATTTATGGAGCCATAGGGCCTTGAGACTCTAATAGTCTATGCTAGACATTGTACCTGTATTTAGTAGCAAATAGTTCATGTCTTACAGAACTTGTGGTTTGTGTAGACAAGACTTATAAAACAGATATGGGGTAGGAATTGCTGTTAATTCCATTTTACAGATGGAGAATGAGAGTTAGGGATTTCAAGAGAATTGTCAAAGGCAGATTGAGTTATAGAATATTTATTTTTCATGCATTTTAAAGGAAACTGGACATAGAGATCCCTTGGCTGTGTTGAAAGGCCCTGCTCAGCATAATCATCCCAGTTCCTGTGGGATGATAGGAAGTCTGAGATAGATGTGTAATTAATTTAGATCTAGACATGCCAGAACAGTTTGCTAAGCCAGGAATATCCATATTTGACAAAATTAAAAAAAGCTTAAAAATTCATGCATATATATACATGTATATATATATATTATTTCTCATTACTTCTTATACAAAAGATTTGGACTGGAGCATTTGCAGCATCCTGTCAATTTATTAGCCCTTTTTTCAGGCTAATGAAATCAGTCAACATAATAGATACATCACATACCTAAATATAATCAAATTGAAAATGCAGACTCTCTCCTAACTTCTGGAGAGGCCCCAAATAGGATTCTCTAATGTGTTCCAGGTCACTGTGAGGCCAGATTTTCAAAAGCACTTAGTTTGCAGCCATTCCCGTAGCAATATTTGTCTTTCAGGACAGAGCAGTATCCTCTGTGCTGCTTTCTTTTGGAAAAGAGAGCTTATTTGAGGATAATGAGGCCTTGAAAAACTGGTACCATGATTTCTAGGTACTCTGCTCCCTACAGTATTCAGCTCTTAACAGATATATTGTATCTCAAGTCAGATGCTGCTGAGTTGCTTTTATTTGAATTTCCACATTTGATGCTAGATCTTTAAAGACTCACTAATTTCTAGTTCTAATTTGAATGGAAACTTGTTTATATATGAATATCATATATATAAAAGAAATAGATTAAAATAGGAGCAAAATAACACTAATAAAAGTTTGAATGAGCCAAAAAAACAGAAACAAAAACATTTGAATGAAAGCAATGAATGACACTGATTTGTGAATCCAGAACCTCTGAATTGGTATTTTCAGCCATATTTCACTGATCTGTTCTTAAAATTCCCACTGGCTTCAGCAGATGAGCCCTCTCTCCCACAGAAATGGAATGACTGTAATAATGTCATTTTAGTGGCTTGCATTTCTCTCGTAATGAATAATCTTGAAGATACCAAGAAGGGCTCCCTCTCTTGCATAGGGAAAAGGAGAAAAAAAAAGCCAGCACCTCCGAGGACACCCAGGCAGTGCCTCACTCACACGGAGCGGGAGACAGCCGTGTTGTACACTGTCAGCTGCTGACTTCCTCCGCCTCCTGCCTAGTCCCCACCTGTTCACCAGCCTCTTTGCAGGCCCGAGATGGGATTTCATCGAGCAGCATCCTGGGGGTGGGCTGTGGGGGAGGCAGGGTGAGCCCGGGGGGAGGCACAGTGTGTGCGGCAGGGCTGACGCATGCAGCATAAAATGTCCAGGTGCAGGGAGCAGGAGCAAAAAAATAAAGGAGAAAAGGCGCGTGTGCGCACACACGTAAATCAATGAAAAGTGTAATGCATCTTTCTTTAATTAAATCCTGCTCTTTCATTCAGTGGCCAGCTCTGTCCAGCATTGACCTCTTCCCCTCTCCATTTTGTTGACTGGCACAGCTGTTAGTAAATCACCTGCTGGTGTGCCTCTCCAGAGCTTTAAAGTTCATCTGTCATAGGCTGCTGGGGAAAAGATAAAGAAGAGAAACAGAACCAAAAATCTTTTTTTTTTAAAAAAAAAAGTAAAGCTGTTTGAGTGTTGGATGTCCAACCTTTCCATGTAGCCAACTGTGCACCTTTCTGACACCTGGGAGTGGGGGACTGTCAATTCATTCGGTTCCTCTTTTGCAAGTATCTTTGAAGCTTTCAGCTGCTTCTATAACCTTTTCAATTTAAGCCTTTCTATCCTCCAGGGGAATCTTTAGCCCTACTTCAACATTTGATAAGCCCCTGGAAGAGGAGGATGATCTTGGCAGGAGGGTCTGAGGATTCATCTCCATCTCTAGGCATCTGCAGTCGCCTGAGCTACATTGCAGCCATGTAGCAGCAATGCCTTTATCTCGTTATTTGTCCCACCAATCTGAATCCCGACTCTGCCTCAGCAACTTCACTCTGAGTTTGACCTCAGTCCTACATTACTACCACGGTCTGGACAGATTATTGGGACTCTTAGTTGAACCTGATTTAGCCTCTTTTCCATCACTGGAAGTGCTCTGCTCATCTTGCTGGAGTCCTGTGGGCCCTTACTGATAATACCATGACCTCTAACAGACTTGCTGTCACCTAGGGCATCCGTCTCCTCTTCCCTGGCTCAGCAGCCTACTCTCATTGCCCCTTGACACCACACTCTAGGTTATTTTGGCAAGACAGAAGAAGCAATAGACTTCAGATTGTTGTTTCATTCTGTCCATCCATGGCTCTAGTGCAATGCAATTTAAAACAGTGCTGTATATAAGGACTATATATGGCAGAGCAAAGATGTGACCACCAAAGTTTGACTGTGGGTTGAGCAAGGCGGGGAGTACACTGAACAACTCAGTGCCAGGGCAGGAAAGAAGGTAACTCTCATAGGTGATTCCTTACGGCAAACCACTCTTTCAGCTATCTATACATGAAAGGATAAGATGATTTTATGTTCAATCATCAATTCCACTATCACCTTAAAATTGAACTTCAAGCAAAATACTTTTGGTGAATACAATTTTATTTTTGACGAAAGAGGATGTTGGCCAGACCCAGATAATTTTAGAGCTTTTAAATATAGCTTGATAATATCAGCTATATTTTCAATAACTTACCATTTTGATTCAGTATCAAATGTACATGACTTTCTCAGATTTTGATCCCAAGTCAGCAGAATGTGTAAGTTTCAGGCCAATTTCATTTTTTTACTTTGAGTTCATTCATACATTAAATTCAAGGGAAACCCAGGCATTTGGGAAACTATCCAAAGCAATACTATTTGCAAAAGCTGACTGAAGCTATTAGGAAGCTATCATTAAAGTGTCTCTGCTTATTTGAAAACACATGCATTTTCTTTAGAATAAAAACTACTATATGCCATTCTAATATTTGTGGTTTGTAGGTCATTGTAAAATGTTGACTCTAATCTGAGGTCCAGTCAGATCCATGGAATCAGGTCTTGTTTTCCTGCCACTTGTTTGTTCCAGCACACTGTAAGTAAGATCAAGCCAAATTTGGCTGTAGTCCATTGACTCCATTCAATTCCTACCCATAGGTCTATCAAGTACACAACATCTCAGTGGTCTATATCTCTATAGTGATTTTCATTCATGTCCTTTATGCTATTTCTATAATCTTTACATAGGGGAATGATTGTACACTGAAAGCTTCAACCCTTTGGACCAGATCCTGATTCTTCCCACAGTTTGTTCATACTGCTTTCATAATGCAAGGATCTGGTTGGCTGGACTGTCATGTGGGAGACAACATGATAATGAATAGGAGATGAAGTAACAGATGGTATAAAGAACATATTTAGCTCTGAGGAAGGAGGCTTATTTGGGATATTACAGCACTCTGCTGATCCTTTACCAAAGCAGTAAGCCTCTGGGAACTGGCCAACTGTTTTGCTGAGATCTGAGAGTGATGACATTCACTGTTTACCAAACTGAAGAATTTGGTGCAGTATTGCTCTATCATGAGAGCTGTCCCTAGCTGTTTTTTATTTGTTGTTGTTGTTGTTTTCCCCTTGGCCTCCTGACCTGTTATCAACTGAAGGGAAAATTGTACTTTACCGTACCAACTCTTATAAGTAGAAAGGATAAAAATCCAGTATTTGGCAGAGTCATTTGTTTAGTTTGGAAGAAATGAGCTGTTTAGTGTTTCAGAAAAGGGAAATTCTTAGTAAAGAAAGCAGAAAGAGTTAGGATATTGCATGAGGCAATTACTCTTCTACTGTAAGAGCAATGAACGAATGCTTCCCCTCTCCCTTTGTATCTTGACTGTACAAAAACCAGCACCTCAATCACAAACAAAAAAGTCCTTGAAGGATCCCATATTGACCTTTAAGCTAGTGAAGTGCTTACTTTTGCATCAGAAATGATAAGAGCTCCTCTCCAAAAAAGGTATCTGGAGTCACTTGGATCAAGGCTCAGAAGCTACTTGAAATGTCTTCAAAACACCAAGATTCAGGAGCACAGTAGCTTTATTTTACTCTTCAAGATGATGGCAAAGCCAAGCAGTAGGCAGAGAGGAATTGACACATTGCCTTTTCCTATGTCGCACATGGTGTTAGAGACAAGTGAACAAAGAGCTAGCCTAACTTAAGGAAATCATTACTCTCCTGTTCCTCCTGCAACCCTCAGAATCTCAGCAGCTTAGCATAAAGTGGTACTCAGGGACACTTAGTTCTGTGCTTATCCTGCAACCATTTCCATCTCTCAAAGAATGTTCTAGCGAGCATATCTTCCATCTTGCGGCAAAGAAAACAACCTCTTATAATTTTCCTGGTCAGGGTCTGTTACCTGAGCATTGGCCACAGGATATTCCATGTGAAACACTAGGGATTTTGCTTCTCTGTAGCTTGGTCTTTGGATGAAGTAGGTATAAAATACTGCTAGATTATTTGCATCATGCAGATATAACAACAGATGTGACAACTAAGATGCACAGCAGTAAAGAAGAAAAGCTGCCTTTTAGCTGTTCATAAGGAATGTTTAACAGATATTTTTGAAATATGAATTTTCATGCTGTGGCTGAGGTAAGGTTTAGGCAAATACTTAGAAAGCTTCATTCCTGAAAATTGTAATTCTTCAGTTAAGCAGAGAAGAAGCCTTGACAGTCTGATTTGGTAGATGAGATAGCTGCTACATTGGTTGCAGAGTTTCCCTTAGAGCTTATGAGTTTCTCCCACACAGCCCCACCTATTTCAAGAAGAGATCATATAACACCATAAAGATGAGTTAAAAATCTGTTCAAAAGCCCACATGTACTAAATTCAAACCCTGGGACAAATGGGTGCACAGCCAGCAACCTAAGCAGAAATGTTGAACTTTTACAAAGTAATTCGGGAGCCACTGTAAACCATAAGAGCTAAATACAACATAATGAGTATTTTGGCAAAACAGTTCATCGTAGAGAAGACACTCTGCAGTTTTACTCTTTTGTGTCTGACAGACACTGTTTACTGCATGACATGGAGATAGTATGCAGCTTTCCAGAACAAATAACACAAATATAATCCAGAGCTTGAGGATCTCTTAAGGTTAGAAAAGCATGTAGTGTGTACTACATGAAAGAGGATAATGACCAGCAGCAGGACTTCAGAAAGTTAGCTACTTTTTTTCCTTTTCTTAAACTGTTTAATATTTCCAGCTGCCTTTGACTGTGCCTTGACCAAGAAAAGACGTTGCTTTGCAGACAAGCTCAGAGAAGCTCATACTTCCCATCCAAAAAGCAGAATACTATCTTGCTTGGTTTTGTTGGCTGGTCTCTACTTGATCTACAGCTATTAACTAAGAGACATCTGTACCATACCCACGCTTTCTCTTTGCTGTTGTGATGACCTTAATATATATTCGCCTTCATGATACTAAATAATGCAATTCAGATGGTTGCAGGTCTTCACTCTGTGACATTTTATTCTCTAAGTCATGCCTTTCCTTTTAGGCACAGTTATTCAGACAGACTCTTTATGAAATGCTGTTTGGGAGATACTGAACATATCCTGCCTGCCATTAAAGCACAACCATGTAACACAGTGCCTTTGTAGCTCGAACTTTGAAAACATCAAGGAGAGGAGAAAGCTCCTTGAGGAACTGAAGAAAAGAAGCAATAAAGTAATTCTGTTCATTCACCATAGCTAGAGAGCTGGGAGCTGAGACACTGCCCTATAAAGATGAAAGGGTCTGCCAAGAAAGGCTCCTCTGGTGACTCCAGATCAAGACACATGTCTGGAAAACCTCTGGAACCACAAAAGGAACACCATTCTGAAATGGTCAGCCATGATTGGAGAGTTTTTCCTTACTTTTAACTCTCCAGAGATGTGTAGAGTGTTCCAAATTTGGGAGAAAACTTCTGAACTATGATCTATATAAGCTGTTTTGGGACAGTTATCTTTTTTTCAGGAATGAAAGACCATTAGTTGATAAAAAATGAACTTTTAGTCCCCCTCACTGTAGCAGCTTTATCATACACAGAACTGTAATCCTCCACATCACTTTCAGGATCAGGGTATATATTTGAAGATAAGATGGACTCATGATTATATTACTCAGTAATCATGGAAATAAGAAAATAATCCCTGAAGGTTTTGTTGTAATGACTTCAGAGCATCTTGCATCATTGTAGGCAGACAGCAACTTTCAGGATGCCATGTGTTATTGAAAGGAATTGAAAGGAATGTGGAAAATCTTGTTCTGTTTGGTGTCGATGTCTGTAGTGTGGGAAGACACTGCATATCTTCACAGTGAAATTGAATTGGAGAGAAAGCCATGTGATCTTTTTTTATAAGAAATAGGTAATCTTCCCCTCTTGCAGTCCAGTCTTTTGGGCCAAGAGTAGAATGCATTCCTGACAACCATCCTTGATGAATCCCCTCACACTGTGGCTTTGAGGGATCTTCAATTTGTATACCATGGTTCTGAATGAAAAGATGATGCAGATTGGACAGCACAGTGCAGGTAACTTCACTGGAACATATTCCAGTGATCCTGACCCTGGAATATGATCCTGATATGTTATTGTTTTATTGATGTGAGAAGAACTCCTGAGTGATGAGCCTAGCTGAATGCATTCTTCTTTGGTGAGCAACTGTGTGATATGTGACTTGGACTCTAGCAATAAGAAATCATAAGAAGACTCTCAGATCACTGATGAAGTATTTTAATCTCCTCAGTGGAAATCAAAATGAAAACACATAAGTGTGCTTCCCTAGGAATATGCTCTGTATTTTGCCTTGTCTTAGAGCCATTGCTGAGGGGAATCATGACATTTTTCAAAAAGGTAGAATTATTCCTGAAAATACTCTACTTTCTACTCTCCTTTTTTGAATTAACTCCTTTTTAATAACAAAAGCGTATTTGGAAAACCTTTTCTTATAGTTTTCCAAACAGGATATCCTAAACAACTTAAATTGTGGCACACAAGAGTCAAGCATCCCTCTGTAGTTATGCTCCTTATTTATTCCTTGGAAGGCTCCTGAATGTAATAGTAAAGACAGGAAAGTGAGAGATTTGGAGAAAGGAGGGCAGTTGTGGGACTATATAATCTTCACATCTCCAGAGCAAGAATTTAATTTCATTTCAATCTTATGCAAGAATTATGACAAGGTTTTCTTAGTAGAAACTCTTCTAGAAGACAGATTTGGGTAATGTTTGGTCCATTCATGTTGCCCTAACCAGGTAGCAAATTGTTATGGTGCACTTTACAGTATGCTGATACTATTCATTGCCCTTATGACTGATGGGACTCATGACTCCAAGACGGCAAGAGACTTCATCCAGACTTTTGAGTTTCCTGAGGCTCATCACTTCTTCTTCTCCTCTGCTCTTTTACCCTTCCTGCATATACAATAACCTAGATCTAACACTATTAATACCAGTATAGTAGATGGTAAGGCTTAACAAAAGTTCAATTGATCAACGCTTGTCTTGAGAAATTATAGATTTCTGATGAATGTTTGCTGCTAGAACATCTTGCTGGAGATCATTCAAATGCTAGTGACATGCAAATGTATTAATATGCAGTCTATTCATGGTGCAAAAGCATCTCTGCACAGAGGTAATATTACTAGATGACTGCATTGCAGCTATTCCTGGACACATTCAACCCTGGGCAATCAGAAAGGCTTTTGTTAGCTGGTAACTGTTTTCCTTTACATCTGTGAGTATGGAGGGGATTTGCTAAGCAAAGCTAAGCAATATTGCTTTTATTTTTTATCATTATGGTCTCATCATACGATGTGAAAGTGGGTGTCCCTCACCTGCCTTCTTCCTTCCTCACCACAGTTTGTACAGACCACACCCTTATCTCTCCATCATTGCACTGGTGATGGTTGCCTTCACATATTGCAGCTGCTGTTTGAACATGTTACACCACACAACAGTGTTCACAGTTGTCAGCCATGAAGTGAGTGACTGGCCAGCACTGCTGGATTTTCAGACCCTTAAAAACTCAGGCCTCACTAAAGACTTCCTGTGGGTCTTTGACTTTTTTTTTTTTTAATTCACATGTATACACACACACACTTGCACACATTCCCTTTTTCTAGAGTGATCACAATGGGCCTCATTATCTTTTCCACTACCACCCACTCATACCTTCTGACCTTCTCTGTATCTGACACTACTCAAATTTTGTTTAGCTGTCTCTGAGGGAGAACATTCAGTGTATTTTCTAGGCTCTGTAGAAACTATAACAGCTCTTAGAGAGGAGAAGCATGTCTTTAGAGGTGTAGAGTGCCTGAACACTAGTACTGAGACTCATTAGTAAGTAAAATACTCTTGCATTAATTGGTCCATAACACATTGACTGCTCACACCAGTAACACAAATGCCTGCTGTGTACTAGAAATCTTACAGAAATGTTACCTTGCCTTGGCCATTGAAGTCCCTCAATGCTTCTTCGGAATGCAGAATAGGTTGTCTTCTGAGTTTGTGGAAAAGTGATATTGAGGGAAATTTTCTACCTGTTAATAACGAAATGCTAAACTTCCTCAGTGTCCAGTCTCCCATTTAACTATGAGCAGCCAGAATCAGTGGAGTTATATGAAGGACCACTGATAAAACTCATTGCCCTGTCTGAAAGCCAGAAGCAACTCAGTGCTCTGACACTCATTATTTACCATTTTCCCATGTTATATGCTGTATTTGGTCATGTTCAGTAACTCTGTAGTAATCAGACAAGATGGAACGGCAGCTTGTCAGCTGATTTAATTAAAACCACATTGCTTTTTTTTTATTGCCTCTCGCACATCATTAATATTCTGTCTAAGACGCGCCTGCAATCTAAAGATCAGAATCAGTCTCATTGTGCTCTTTCCAAGCTTGAATTCCCAGACACACAAACCTGGGAAAGAGTTTTAAAGGGACAGGTAATAGTTAGAAGCTAATTTGATTACACTGAAATGGACCCGTCATTGGTCCAAATAAATGCTTATTAAGGGACCAGTCTTTCAAGTTGCTTTTAAATGCAGTGCTGGATTTGCTTCCATGGATATGAGTGAGAATAGAATATATTTAGAATTTCCCAGGAGTCAGGTCTTTGCTCTGTAGCCTCCTGTTCATTCAAAGGCTTGGTTATGCAAATATATTAAAAAGACTTGAGTAAATAACACTGCACTCTTTTTACTTTGCTTTATTATTTACATATTTAGGAACAGTGTTGCATCGTTCCCCTTCTGGAGTGCCAGGTTAAGATCCATTTCACAGTGACAGTGACAATGTATAAGCCAGCATATGCACTTGATTAACTGCCAAATTACCAGGAAAAAAAATCTAGCATTTTAAATTAGATGTAGCAGTTTATTTAAATTGTGATTAGCTTTCATCAACAGTATGTACATTTTTGTTTTCTTTAAGAAATTCTGCCAGTCTCAATCACAGCTACAGTCCTCCTGAAGCACTATGTTACTCAGTGACTTGAACTGAGCTTTACAAATACTTTCGCAGTCAATTACCATATAGGTTTCTTGTGTTTTCAAAATTAAGGCAAGTGGAGTCAACAATCACTGCTGAATAAAAGTAGAGCCTTGAGAACATTTTGCATAATAGTCATCAGTGTAGCTGATCGCTATTAGAGGGTTCTTGTGCAGTAAACCTACGCAGATACTATCTCGTCTGTCTGTTCCAACATGCATCTCATCACATTTGCAACTCTTTAATTAGCTGAAGCCTTTACTTCAGTCTTTCATATGTCAACCAGCCTGTGTACACTTCCATATTTTTAATCATTAGCCTGTTGTCTTTACTTTGTCATTCACACTAGCATATAAATGTGCTCTTCTTACGATCCTCATTGCTTGGTCGAAGTCAAAACACGCTGTTTAATTTTCCTGTTCACTGATTTCCATTTGTTTCATGTTCAAATGCTGGCTCTTTTCCCCCTTTTGGGCATGCTGTGAGCATTAAATTTAGCAATCAAATGACAAAAAAGCAGTCCTTTTCCCTTTCCACCCACAAAGGGGTCATCCTAACCCTTGCTTGGATGCTTACCTTAATGGAGTGCTCTGTGCATTTGCAGCCTGTCTAAATGGAGCGGCTGCATTGAAATTCCACAGGCTGGCATAGTTTATCTAACAAAGAAGGTGCAAAACTTATGTGCTCTTTTAGGGGTGTAACTGGCTTTTTTTTTTCTTTTGCAGTTTCTTCTCATTTTTATTTAATCTACTACAGCAGAATAGTTCATTTCACCAACAACACATCTGATCCTGAGACAGCAAGAGTTAAAAATAACTGGACCTAGAGGGATGAGATTGTGGCATGTGGTTGTCCTCTTGCTTTTAATTTTTCTGGTTGCTGGGAGTGGAATCTTAGGCTGTCTGCAACTGTCTGACAGGTGGGGTGGCTGGCGCTGACATCTGTGTCCGTGGCTGATCCCCAAGCTGAACCTGGAGCGCATTAAGGATGTCATCTAGCTTCTGGTCCATCTGCATGACCTGTTAAGGAATTAGAAAGCAGATGAGCAGTCAAATGGTTGTGCATGCTTCTTGTGAAAGACATTAACTGGTGAAAAGTTTAAGAGATACGGGAGGGATAAACCTTTGCAGTTGGCATTGGCATCTTCAGGTCCTGAGCATTGCAAGTCATTCAAGTTTTATCAGGCCCTTTGCATTAGCTAGTGGCAAGGTCAAGGAGTACTGTGAAGTCACCGGGAAGGATGTAAAATAGGACTAAGTGACTCCAGAAGGACAGGAGATTGCTGGCCCCAGCTCTGACCCTTGGAGTCAACCATTTTGTTTCTCAACATTTTCCAGTGTTGCCAACTTCTCTCAGTGATGATGCATGCTGTAAACATTTGTTCCAAGACTTTATTTCACTCTTTGTTTTATCATCATGAATATTTTTTCCCATTACCTCTCCCCAAACTTCACCACCCTCACCTTTAGGACATCATGCTTTCCATTACTGTTTTGGGAAACTGAACAACTCCCCTCCCTTCACAGTGTAAATAAATTCCTCTGTGATACATTTTATTGTCAGAGATCCTACCAGATATGATGTTTATTCCCATGCAATGATAGAAGGATCGCCTACTAAAAACCACATTGTAACACTAATGACTTCATTAGAAAAGAACACCCTTTCTATAAGAACATTGACAGGCTAAACTCTTCTCATTTTGTTGCTTTAAGGATGAAATTTCTCATGCATATTCTCTAGTCAGATAAATACTTATTGTTATCATTAGTTGTCATTATTATTATTACTATTTATAACAGAAGGATGTTAGGTATCTTGTCTCTTCTATAACTTAAAAAAAATCCTAACTTCTGTCAAGGGAGACTAAGCAGACTTTATTCCATTGTTGTAACAAGGCTTTCACCCACTGCAAAATGCTATCTTGTTCAACACTATGTCAAGCAGGAAGATGGGTTGCTGAGTGTTGACTGCTGTAGTCCACTGTAAAGGCAAAAACGTGGTCAGCATCATGTAAGCAACTGGGATTACTCATAGTAATGCTTGAATACAGTGCCACTTTGTGTAATAGATGAGTCCAAGAAAAATGAATATTTTTAAGAACATTGGATGGTTCACTTTTCAGTTATCTGCTGTGAAAGTCTGAGCCTCTGAAAACTCTGATCTGTCCCAGTGGATCTAATAAACTTTGATAGCAAACCTTTTAAAGTGATATCAGATCTAAACTGAGCTTTCATTAAAGAGAGAGAGAGAAAGTGAGGGATTCTAGCCTTTTTCTGTGCAAAGATAACTTTGGAAATAACCAGTGGCAGCACGGATTGAAAGTTTAGCAGGCTGAGATTGCTTCAAAAAGCAAGGAAAAGAAAATCATGTTATTCACTTTCCCCTCCTCAACCTTTTCTTATTCCAAATGTCTTCTCTCCTGGTGGCCCCCAAATCTCAAAGTATGGGGAGCTAATTCAGGCTGTATCATTTTGGTTGCCATTGTTCTCTCTGAGATACAGCTTTCTGCTTGCTAGGGAAAGGAGAAGTGGAGTACTTTTGCTTCATGAAGGGAAACACACGTGCTTGTCTCTCTCTCAAAATCTTTTCTCTCTTGAAAACAAGTTTTCAATTTTGTTTTCATTACTACTATGTTGTAGTAGAAAAGTCCCTCTCCCTCACTCTGATCAGTGGGGATGAACTAAGGGTGCGGGTTATCTTAGAAAGTATTTTCAAGCAATAAAGAGGAATTATTTTTGGCATGGCTTAGACAGTGAAGCTCTCCACTATGGTTTCTGCCTGTGTAGTTTTGACTATGCATTCAGGATAGAGTGGGCACTGTCTATGAGGTAACAAGGGCAGGGTGGGCAACGCATGCACGTGTTGGAGAATCAGGGCCATTTCCTAGAGCACTGGTTGTGATTGTGGCCATCAGTGCCAGTCTCAGTGTATGATGAGTCACAGTCTAAAAGCATCTCATTATATATGTGTTTGTGTGTGTTTGTGTATTCACAGTCTTCAGTTCAGAACAACTCTGAACAGACTGTCAGAGGTCTAGTCACCTCATAACCAGCATTATCCCACACCAGTAGTGGCCCCTGGCTTTTCTCTTGTTTAATGAGCTAAGAAGATGAGCGTGGGTGAGGCTGTCAGGGCAGGTCTCTCTCTCTCTCTACTATGGCTGCGGACGGAAAGCAGTACTTTTCTCATTTCTTGGTCTTATGACAGTGAAAGGGCATGGAGACATTGGACCTGCCTTATTTTTCTCCCTCTTACTGCCATTTTCCCTTTTTCTAAATTGCTCTGCTTCCCTCCCGATATCATCAAAGTTCTTCACTGAAGAGTGGAGCTTGATTTAAAGCGGAAAAACAGAGCAATAATAATCTTTTCCTCAACAGCTCTCTCTTGAAGGAGTGTGACACCACAGTGCTAGACACATGTGTAAGGTGTTTCCAATGTATGGAGAAAAGCAGGGCAACTGCCTGTGCTGGTAAGCATTGACTTAGATGGAAAGCTGGAAGTCACTAGTAATTTAAGGGTTAAATAGCATGGAACTAATTTAAAAACCACAGCCTTTGTTTTCTCCTCTGTTCTTGAAAAGCCTGTTTGGCTGATGCTGGTAATGACTCAACAGAATCTTTCTTCAGCAGAAACATTGTACAGAGCAGAAACTAAAGCAGAACTAATACATTAGAGTAAAAGAGGTGTAGGCAAGGAAATGGGGTCAGGCAGATGAAAGATCTCTTGTGGCTTTCTTTTGTGAGGCTTTGTTGATTTTGATTTGCAAGCTTGATCTTAGATAAGTTATGCCTATATATTCTATATCATTTAAACTTGCTGCATTTCTCTATGTTTTGCCATCTCAGTGAGAAAATATAATAGGAAATAATTTTATGCAGTTTTCTTTCAAGGAAAGGAGAAGGGTGGAGAATGTAAATATTCATTTGTAGAGGAGAAAAAAGGAAAACAACACGTACACAAGAGAAGAAATAGGACATTCTGCACTTTGATCATGCCTTTCATGCAGAGATCTGCAAATGCTTCCTGAACATTAACAAATGAAGTTGCACAGTTCTTCTGTATCAGCTAGACACACACAAGCATTTTAATGTTCGTTTTTGAGAACAGAAGTAGGATCCTGCAAAATGAAGCCTGCATGGAGTGTCAGATCACTTCTAGTCCTTAGTTCTCTTTTGCATATAAGATCGAGACACATCATGCAAGTAATCCAGTAGACCATCACCTGGAGAGACACGTTCTTAAGTACATTGTAAAATGGGAGCCTGTATAAAAATGGGTCAATTCTGAAGGCTAGTCAACCACAATTAAAGGGTTACAAGGTTACAAAATAAGAGCTATGGAAACTTAAAGGCTTAACTGAAGTCAGGAGGATGACTTACAGGATTAAAGGACTTTTCACAAGGGTAAAGGTTTTGCAGAAGAAAGTCCTAATTTTATATTGTTATTTAAGCAACTACTACATTCCTTAAGTCTTTTTGCAAACAGGACAAGCTGTCAGTGTCAAATAATATACCCAGGCAAGCAAACAGGTAAAGGGTTAAATTTTGCAATGTATTTCTCAGCTGAGTAAAGTGAGAAGCCATCTGGGCCAGCCACAGAGTTTCCAGAGAGATGTGATATGCCCCTCACAGGCTCCTTAGAGACAGGTGAGTTTGGCAGCTGTCCACAGGCAAATGGCAACAAAACTTCTGTTCTCCTACATCACAAAAGAGCTCTAGAGACAATCTATAAAATTGTTAAAATGCTTTTATATCCTTTCAACCACTCTGCAGAAAGAGGATGGCAAAAGCAGTTTAAAATATTACTCTGTTATTACTGGGACTATGAGGTGAGCCAAAGGAGTGTTGAAATGTATATTCATTATAACATCCCCCATATAAAGGGGCTTGATCCCATGGTGACATGTAGAGCTGTAACACAAAGAAAATGGCTCTGTGAGTCACAGCAAGCCATGAAGAGAACCTGGATCAGGCAAGCAGTGGGACCAGGCATGCCCCTGCTCTTAACCATGAGCACCAGCTTTGCTTTCAGTATTTGTTATTTGTGGTTGCTTTTAAACCTGTATTTGTTAAAAGCTGGTGCCTAGCCCCTTATTTAAATACCTCATTTTAACTCAATGTGTTCCTGTGGCAAAAACCTCTTGTGGAGAAGGGGACACACAGAATGGCAGAAGCATAGAGGCCTGGATCATCTGATGGATTTGCAACAGGCTGACAGATTTCCAGTTCTCCCTAAGAACTTTTTGATATGTTTTCATAGGCACACTGTATAAACAAAATGCATGTGTAGAAAACTCAGTTGGAGTAACCACATGATCTCTCCCAAACCCTCTAATTTTAAACTAGACAACCCTCTCCCCCCAGGTTGTGTCTTTCTTTTTAGCATGATTTCTGGAGGCTTGGAAAGACAGAATCAATTACGTGCACAACACACTGACTTGAATTGCTTCCAGAGGAGTAGCAGAAGGAAAGATGGTCTGAAGCAAGTCTGTAAGTAAATCCATGAATATGCTCATCTGTTGCTAAGTAGGTAGAGCTTTGTATCAAAAACTAGACCCTTTAGATCAAATAAAGTTGCTGTCCCCTTCTTCAGACTGGGTTCTTCTCCTGCCTTTACAGGCTCTGCATGAACGATCCAAATATACAATCTTTATGCAGTTGTATGAGCTGTACAGTCTTCACAAAGTTGTCTGTCTCATGTCTAGAGCTCTGCAAACTTCAGCAAACTGAAGACCTGAGGACAGATGGCCAAGTGACACTTAAGCACAACAGGTGTCAGGAGGAAACAAGATGCTTCCAAGTTCTTTGAAAGGTGTTACACGGAACCGGCACAACATCTGCAGGGCCAGAGCTGCCTTAGTCTGCTGTCCCAGCACACGTGAACACAACATCCCAATCTCAGATTTCCTTCAGCACTGGGAACTCAAATTTAGTCCCCTAGTCACTACTACTCTAGCCCACCTCTGAGATCACAGACTTACAGCATCCAATACATAAGATATTACCATTTCCTTAATTTCTAGTTTAAGCTCCATCTCCTGGCTCTAAAACTAGCTAAGAAAAAGCAAGCTGTTCTTGCTGCAACATGGAGTTACAAGCACTTGGTGTGATGGTTGCAAATGCTCAGGACAGGTTAAACTGATAGATAGAATTTATTTAATGTTGAAAAAAGTCCATATGTGACCTTTGTCTGCTGGGAGATAATCTATCTGCATGTACTTATTTCTGACTATGCCCAGCTTCTTATCTTTGATGAGTTACCCAAGGATTAGTCTATAAGAGAAAATGGTATTAATTTAGTAGAATCAGATAATATTTAAACTAGTGCAATCCATTTTATAGATGCTTCTGTTTTAACTCATGTAACGTATATTGATTTAGCTTAGGCTAGTTATCTAGAAATCGGTGCCATTCTCTCATGCCAAGTAGGTCTGTTGCCTGATTTCTCTTCTTGTACCAGATGGTGGACTGATTTGATTAGATCCTGCAAAGCTTATGCTTAGCTTTGTGCGCACATCTGGTCTTGTAGCTTCTCTCTGCCTAGAGTTACATCCAATTATTCAAACATACTAATAGCCTATCGTACAGCTCAAAATCTGAATCGTTTATTTTAGGAATTGCTCTATTTTTTAGCATGTCCCTACGTGGATTTATTACTGCCCAGAGACTGCTTATTCTGGGAAGGGAAATCTTTCATCTGTGGAAAAAAAATTCTGTGCAAAACTCCCTCTCTCCCACCTCACTCTTCCCCAGCCCATTAGAGAAAATTCACTTAAGTGAAATGCTGAGGCCACTGAAACCCTTTTTTTTCCTGTTTAATGTGGCTAGCTAATGTACACGTTGATATTGTTCTGCTGTAAATACATATCTGTAAGAAGCAAGTTGTCACACTAGCCATAAAGACCACCACTGCCCTGTGGAGGCATCTCATGTGCAAGGTGTAGAAATCTGTAGATCTGGTCCAGTAAAGCACTTCTGTACGTGTTAACTTGAAGCATGTGAAGAATCTCCACGAGTTCTCCAAATATTTAAGTGCTTTGCTGGACTGAAGCCTGAATAGTCAATAATTTTCAAGACAATATCTTAAGGATAAGCTTTCCGTGTCTCATAAAATACACATAGACACAAATATCTATACTACTATTTTTTTTTCCTGAGAAATGACCATTGGCAATAACCACGCCGCCCTTTATGAAATGATCTAAAATGTTGGTAGGGACCTGGCAGCTTATCTCTCTTCGTAAAGCCACAACAACAACAACAACAACAACAGAGGGCTTTGACGAACAGGCTCCCATGAAACGACTCCCATTAACAGATTGTTTGGGGGATGAGTTGTAACAGATTTGGAATTGGCCTCGATCCTAAAATGATGCTAAATCCCAAAACAAGGTTGCCAGGTGGCACAGACACAGGGAAACATCTTGCTGTGGTATGCCAGTGTTTAGTAGCCAACTGCCTGCACTCCCTGCCCTGTCAGTAGCCCCTGCAGCTCCTTGCTTCGTTCTGCTGAGAATGCAAATAGTGCATAAAGGCCAGGGAACTTTTCCCACTAACTTTAAAGGTCACATAAACAGGTACATTAGTAAAAGCAACACAGAGCTCATTTCCATGAAAGTCTCTTCTGGCAGACCCAATTCTCCACTAGCACCAAAAATATATATAAACCACCAGACTCTCATGTTTGACTTATTCTGCATACTCCTTAGCAGATATCAGTTGTTTATTTTCCTTCCATGAAACTTATCTAGATAAGCCCACAATTTTCCAGGCCTCCCTTCCTTTATCCCAAACATCCCCACCCATTCTTAGGTCAGGTGTTACAACCTTTGGTGGCCTGGAATATAATAATCTTTATTTTAAGTATAGCTTCAATTGTTTTGCTTTCCATCTACCTTTCCTGTTTAAATGAAAACACAAAATCTATACCTCCACACTTTGGTCCTGGGGTATTTCATGCTGGTACCCTTTTTGTAAGCATTATATTTTTATCTTTCCTATGATACACTTGCCGTGATGAATCTCTGCCGTAAGAACTATGTTTGTGGACTCTAGTTCTGGTGTAAGATGCCATTTGCTTAAATCACCAGGCAGTTCGCAAGAGTTCAGCACTCAGTTTCTAAAAGTGTTAGTGATCGTGTTATATTGTGATAGTGATGCTACTGCTTTGGTAAAGGTGTGATTTTTTAAAACGAATCCTGGCTTTCTAAATGAATGAGGCTTACCTGGTCATCCATCTGTATATAAGTTCCCACAGTAACTTGGGAACAAGCTGGTCAGTTTCAAAGATATTTGACACAGAGACACAGGATTTGCAGATAGAAAGATTGTACAGTTTTCTAGAAGCTTGGCTCTTGTGCAGAAAAGAGACATTCAAATAAGTGCCTTATTGAAGTAAAGGCAGAAGAGGAAGGTGAACTGTATTATTAGACCCTGGAGAATCCACACAGGATGCTCTGACCACAGGAAAAGCTTTATTCAGCAGTTGCCCCTTATTAGACTCTGATTATCAACCACAAAATACAGAGCAACAGGAAACTGGGCAACATAATTTCTACAGCTCACAGAACTACTTGATTCTGGCTGAAACAATTTTGACTGGTGCCGCTGCTGGACTGGACACAGGGATGGCATCCTGCAGCTGCAATTGTGCAGCAGCATATTGCTCCTAATGTGCTGCAACTGCTGTAGCAGTGCTATATGCATACGTGTCGGTGTGTAGCCAAAGCTTTAAAACAATCTTTTTCCCCCACTTGATTTTTCCCCGGAAGATAAATCAAACTTTGTAGAATCCTCTTTCTACCTGTTTACATAACAAACAGTTATTTTTGTTCTTGCAGGATGTTTCATTCTTCACTCTCCTCAAGATCCTTCTCAGATCCTCTCTGTAATCTTGCCATCTCCCTTAGTGACACTGGAGCTCAGCCACACCCTAGATGACGCACTGCCATTTCTTAGCTCATTATGTTGTGTGGCTGCAAGTCCTGCTGTAAAACCAGCATGGGAAGAAACAGCACGCAGAAATAACAAAGCTAGTCCAGCCTCAAAGGTGGAGATGCACCTACTGTGAGTCACACCTGAATTTCACAATAAAGCCACCTTGCAATTTATTCTCTGAGATGGTGTTTTTTATTTTCAAATCTCTGAATAATATCTGTCAGAGAAAAACAAGTAAAAGTAACACTGAATACTTAAACAGTGCCAGAAGAGCAATGAGAAAAAAGTGTCCTTAGCCTTTCATTAGATTAATGTGATAAACTTAGCATTTGTAGAGGAATGTGATGTTAGTATTTTTGCCTCACCTAAACATTTGAAGAAATGTCACCAAACTCTTTGTGATCTGATTATTTTGCCTTTATATTTGTCTTTCTGACCTCTATTCAATCTCTCACATGAGAACAAAATCTAATCTCATCACCCTTAGGGCTGGTTAGGCTCGAACAGTTCATGTTTTGGGGAAGACATTTTGGGATGTGCTGTAGTTTTATGTCCTTCTTAGCTAGGTTGCATGCATTACTTGCTCAGACTGAAATCAGTGGGTGGATTTGCTTAATACAAGTCTGCTGACCTGACATCTAAACTAACAGCCTCCAGGCAGAGAAAAAAAGATTGCCCAGCACAGCTGTGAGATTGCGTACGACGACTGACATTTATATACTTCATTGCTAGTGTTGATATACAAGTGCTCTCCATCGACCCTCGTGTTCACAAACACAGAAAATTTACTTTGGATTATCTGTCCATCCTTTCCTATAGTTGGCAGGAAAGGCAAAGAGAGAGGGAGGGAGTGTTATTACTGGGAGGTGCACAGGTATTACAGTGATCGTGATCTAGATAGTGAGACATGTAGATACTAGAAAAGTTCTAGGCAGTTCTTGTAGGACTAGGCTGGGACTTGGTAGACCTTGCCTCCTTGGTAAACCTCCCCAGAATAGACTTCTTGCTTTAGGACAAGTTACTTTCTGGATGTGCCTCACCAATATTTGTTGATCTCATGCATCAGATAACCTGCTATTTCTTATCTTGCTGACATGAAATCATACAGAATTGGGTAGGTTTGAGTCTTGGTGCAAAACAGAAGCCATAGATCCATAAAAGATAAGAGTGATCTAAAATGTTGACCGAACCTTTGGCTGTAGAATGGAAATGAGTCTATAATGGAAAAAAAAAAAAAGAATGTAAGATTAGTCACTATTGGAAGAGGACATGAGAAGAGCTTTTTGTTCCCTCAGACCAGTGGCTCATTTCTGTGGTGCTGCTTTACTTTTTTAACCATTTGGATTTTGTAAATTGAAATGGGCATGGCAAAGAAGAGCTGGAAATGTGGCATTGTGACCATGCTGAAGAATAATGCTGAAATGCTGAATTATCTTGTCAGGCAAGATAATCTGATTTGAGACTAGAGGATGTCACTGGAGGTGAGGGGCACCATCTGGGCTTCTAGTTTTCGGCTCTGTCAAGAAATTATCAATACAATGTTGTCCAAATTCTTTAGCAAAGCTAAAGACTGGTCTATGTACAGACCTGTGTTCATATCAGAAAACCAACTGTAAAACATGTCTTTCAATATTCCAAGGGTATTTGTGGCTGGACACTTATTTTCATATGTCCTATTTTGATTATAGCAGTAAAATAAGTTTGATGGAGACTTACTCATTATAAGGACCTTTGAAAGAGAAACCTGTAACTTTGTACTGTGCACTGCTGAAAAATGTGAATGGAAATTCCTGCACTTACTTCTCTTCAACTCAGCATGGAACAGACTTCTAGAGTCAGACTGTTGTATCTCCTAATGGATGCTGCAAGCCTTGCTTAATGAATGCAACACAATTTGAGGAAGAAGCTACAGAAAGTCGTGCTATGCATTTAAATGAGAAGCATTACACACACAGAAACAAAGTTGTTAAAATGTTATCAGAACATACTGGATGAAGGAGGAGCAATTCTTGATTTCTGCTAATACAAATATGCTTTGTTGCACTCTTTGGTTTTAGCTTGTTTTGCTTCTCTGTCACTTGATGGATTTTACCAGTTGGCTTGTATATACTAGGTTTTATTTACAGCATTGCCACACACATTTTAAAATAATTCTTGAAAAACTAATGGGACTATATGGGTTGTGTACTGTCTGATTTGATTCTGCAGCCACAGTAACCTCACTTTAAGGATGTCTGTACATCAGTCACACTGGGCCACAATGTTTGGTTGCAAGTCAGCAAAGCCATGGGCATAAACCACATGGGAAAAATGACTACTTAGCAAGAAATGGTTTGTGACTTAAGCTTAGATTGCTCAGCACGTGGAAGGGTCTAAGCAGTACATGGAGTGTCTGTCTGTGACAGATAAAAACAGTGCATATACCAGATAGAGTTACTATATTCTTGATTCAGAACAAAAGAAGAGCTTACAGAGAGAATGAATTTGACTATTTGTCCTATTTCTCCTTCGCAAGTTGGAGAACTAATTGTACAATATATTCTGTAGTTAAAGAGGTTTTTATAGATATTTAAAATTCTGACTGAGAATAGGAGACTCAGTCAAGCAGATTTTTGAAATTCAGAATCTAAATTGTGGAATTGTGGACATTTTCCCGTCTTTTTTTGTGTGTGTATGTGTTTGAAAAATAACAAGAGAATTTAAAAAAATGAATAGGGCTATATCCCCAGGGGAAACTCAAATAAAATATTAATTAAAGCAAAGAAAGGGAGGTGTCTTATTTGAACTCTGCTGAGCTAGATAGATTACCTACGAAAGCTGGCATTGCCAGGACTACCGTACGAAGAAGCCTGTGGCAGAAGTACTGATGTCTTATACAAGCAATAGGAGACAGGGTAGGAGACGCAAAGCCATAACTGCCAGATAGATTTCTTCCTCATGAGGCATATGCTAAGTCAGCAGAAACCTACATGGTTTCTCTGTTGCAAGGCACTGCAACTGTTAACTAAGGGGAAAAAAGTCTGTTAGTCTATTATATCTGCTATCATTCTTACAGTTCTTTGGCCATCCCTTCCAAGGAGTATTGGAGGGGAAAGTATCCTGTTTGGAAAATAAACATTCAGTTTTCTCTTGCATGTCTCCTTTTGGTATTATATCACTGCACAGAAATACAGCAATAGAAAGGGACATGTACTAACATGAACCTTGAGTTGTAGGAATATGGGAATGGCCTGCTGAGATTTCACTGTCCTAGCATTTAGTCAAATTATTTCAACTAGTGCTGCACTTTTTAATTAAGACTTTGGAGTACCAGATGTTTTGAAGTTCTAGAGGTAAAATGGGAACACCATGGAGGATTTTATACCAATGTCTGCTCTAGGGGAAAAGAGATCTTCTTCAGACCTGTACGTAAAATTCACTAATAAAATGGCTACCTGTTTGAACTATGCAGAACCCTGCAGTTTTAATTGCTTTAGCTTCTCATCTATTTGCTCAGACATTACATTCACTAACTGGGAACAATGATTTTGATCTACTACTCAACATAACATATAACATGTAATATGGGTAAGCTGTATTTAAAAAAGACTGTATTATTTGTTTTGCAGTGTTTCTCACCTCTTCAGAGAAAACTTATTTAACATCATATGGAAGTAGTTATCAGTGAAAAATAAAATAAGGTTCTCTGTCTTTTAGTTAATTAATGCTTTTAAGAGGTTTCACTTGCATGTTTTAAAAGCATATTTAAAATCCCCTCTGTGATAGGTGGCAGTAGGTTTGCACCAAACACGGTAGAGTAAAACAAAAATTACCATTATCTTGAACTGAGGCTCTGGTTTTGGCTGTGTGACTACTGTATTTAGCCTTCTTAACTGCACAGGATGGTGATCTTGTCCAGCCCTGTGAGCTACCAGTTGACAACAGCATTTAGAGTATTAGTAATAGAGGATTTTCATCCCTCTCTGGCTCTGTGCTGCTGCTGCTGGCCCATGGTAGCCCAGAGGAAAAGAGCAGTCCTGGAGCTGTATTGTAGCTGGGGTTGTGCCTTGCAGAGGTTCTGCTGGGAGAGGAACCTTGCCATAAAATTAAGTCCCTGGGCAGCATGTTTTTTTTTAGGTTTTAAAGTCACTCAGGAAACAGATTTTCTATCCCACAAGAATATTCAAAATAAAAAGTCTTCGAAATGCTAGAGTATCCAAACTGGCTAAAAGTGGCTATGTGTTACAAATTTAAATTTGACCCTGGTCTGTTTGCCTGTAACCCATAGAAGACAAAATCACTGTGAAATTCACCCCATTCACACACAACTTTGGATTTTGAAAATACTGAAACATCTGGGTTCAAATCTTCATTTGTTTTTCTTGTTCTTAAAAAGTTCACATCCATATGAACTATCCATATAGTTTTCTTAAAAATCTATAAAAACTCTGGCAGTTTCCACAAAATTTGTCAGAAGTGGGGAAACATGTTGTTTGTTGTAAGAGTTCCTGCTAGCTCCTGTTTTAAGCCTTTTTAACTCCAGTTTTAGCATTTAGGCACTTGCTTAGCAGTGAAAAATCACTCGGATTTCCCCTCTCATGCTATATTGTGCGTAAGTGCATATGCATGTGCACATGGCCACTGTGTTTAACTAGCTATTCAAGTGGTCAACTGACCTTAAAAAATCTACTTAGCTCTTTTTGTCTGTGGAAACGGATATGACATTCAGAAATATAATTGTGTGGTACAGATTATTCTGGTGTAAGGCAGGTTTGCTAACTCATATAGGTTTTAAGGGAATGCTCCAGAGGCAATTGAGGAAATCACATGAGCTCTTACTCCAAGCACTGTGCCACAGGCCTGCTCCTGCTTGACTTGCTCTGCTCTGCAGTCTCATCAGGATTTGGGAAAGCAAGACAAGGGTTTATGGCTGTCTTTCTATGCCAGGGGCAAAGCGAATAACTCCATATGAAACTATGGATGCTCTTCTGTTCACCCACAACAGCTGGGTGCTGTCGACGAGTATAGCAATCTGAAATATTATTTTAAAGCTAGCTGTGGCATTCATAAGTGGAGCTGCGTGGACAGCCGGGGAAGATTAAATCCTCTTGTTAGCCACAGGGCAGCATGGTGTGGCAATTAGTATGTTAAGCAGAGCTGAGAGAGACTTTTGTAATGAAACCAAAAACTTGGCTGGCGCCCAGAATCTGCAAAGGTTCAATAACCTTTCAGTAAACCTGGACTGAGCCTTGGCAGATTTATAATTTCAAGGAGGAACTGTTAAAACACTCTGGTTGTGCATGATTTTGAGCCCAAACCAGGCCACACTTGGCAGTCTGGGAGTTTTGCTTTGAGTTTTTTTGCATACAAATCCAAAACACAATGTAGACTCAGCAGGGAGGAATCAATGTAAACCAAAACTGCTGAGTTTTGCACAGCTCTAATTATAATCTCTTCACAGTCCTAGTTTTATTTATTATTGTTTGTACTGTGGTAGCAGTGTAGGGCTCCAATCAGCTTTGGGGCTGCGCTGTGGTAGGGGTTGTAAAGACAGAAAGAAGAGGCAGGATCTCTGTCTTGAAGAGTTTATAATCCAAATAAACAACCTAGATAAAGAATGAGGGAAAGACAAAAAACACGTAAGCAGAGTGATTAGGCGTTGGCAGGACAAATGCTCTTTGTTTTTCTCTCACTCATACATAAAATTGAGTTTATTTAGCCTGAAAACTCTTTGGGGTAGAAAATTCAGGGGGAGGTAGGATGCATAAAGGAGTGGATAAATGAAGAGCAAGGACTGACTGGTGCAGCCAGATTGCCATAACGAGGGTAGGAGCATGAGGCAGGTTATAGAGGGTTGAACAGGAGGAGTACGAGGCATGCAATTATTCAGCTGTGGGTAAAATTCAAACCTCAGATCTAAACTGCACATGCTCTTTCTCTTCCCACAAAGTACAAGTCCCCATTTTAGAAGAGAAGTCCTTCCTATCAAACAGTCATAAAACCAGCAACATGCAAAATGTTGACCATGCACAAGTCACTGAACCACTCAAGAGCTATTGTCAAGCATAGAATGCTCAAGTATCAAGCAGAGCTAAAAATACTTCCCTCTATGGTTTAATTCCTACATGATATAGACTACTTTAACATACTCAGGTGAAAGAGAACTGCAAAGATTTACTTTTCATGAACCTCCTCACATGCCATTTTCATTGCTAAATGAAGACCAGAAGTTAGGCCTTATGCAGAGATAAATACATATATATATATAAATATGGGTATATGTATACTCATATGTATTTATGAAAGAGGAGAAGGTATAGTTCTCAGAAAAGAATTTAGATTTCCCAAATCCATATATAGGATCCTAAAAGAATGACCAGATTTAAAAACAGGACACTTATTTGTCTAAAACTGAGTTCAGGAGTCAAGTTAGAAGTTCTTACATGAAAATGCTTTGCCAGAGGCTAATTGGAAATTGCAGATCTTAAAAAAAGAAGCTGGTCATGACTACCTTTTTTTTTTCTTTTTCCCTGAATTTAGGTGAAGGTTTGGGCCAGTTATTTTCTCCCAATTATTCATCATTCTATGACTATTAATTAAAACAAACATCTCTGTGAAGCAATTTCTCACAACGAGAAGATTTATATCTTGAAACCGAAGTCTGTTTTCTCACTGTGTCTATTTTCTACACTGGATAAACATCCAAATTTGTTATTGCAACAATCACCAGTGCTAGCTCTCAGAGCTTATTGCCAGGCTTGGGGTATTTATTTTTTGTTAAGCCCCAACTCCTAGAGTGAATTGATTAGATGAGAACCTCAACTGGCTGTTAAAAAAAATCAAACAACTTTATGCTGGACCACATGATTGGGGAGAGAAATGGGAAACCATGAGCAGAATGCATAGTAGAGATTCTAAATGACTAAAGGGCAGGAAAATTGAAAACTTCAAATGTATTATTATTTTTAAAGTCTAAGAACTTTGAAGCCAATCTCCCTCTTATAATTTGGAGACGGGAGGGGGCTGACTCATGATTTTCAACTGCAAAAGCCGAGCAATGTGAGGGGCTACTCATCGCCTTGCGGCTGCACGAAGATTTCTCACCAAGGGAGACCTTACTGAGTTGCACGTTTGTTATCGCTGAGTGTTGGCCTCCTGCCACTTTTCCCCTTTCCTTTCCTTTCCTTTCCTTTCCTTTCCTTTCCTTTCCTTTCCTTTCCTTTCCTTTCCTTTCCTTTC
>JAUBOD010000871.1:191653-205402 GCA_032353885.1 Nothura maculosa
CCCTTCCCTTTCCTTTCCTTTCCTTTCCTTTCCTTTCCTTTCCTTTCCTTTCCTTTCCTTTCCTTTCCTTTCCTTTCAAAACAACCTTGCTGAGGCATTCAAGAAAATATTCTCCTCAGAAAATTACACAGACTTGGCAAATAGAGACAATAGGTCAATTTCTGGGCCTCCCTAATCTGACAGGATCCCTATAGCTTTCAAAAAAAAAAAGAAGAAAAACAGAACTATTTATTAAAAGGTCTCAACTGCCAAATAGTCAGTAAGTCTAAAACAATATAAAGCAAATGTAAACATTATATGATGAAATGCATTTTTTAAAAAGTCCTCTTTTCTCAGCAGTTAGATGTACTCTGTATACAATGAGAAGATTCAATCTTGAAGGTAGTCCTAGTGTATGAAAACCCTACATCTCACAGTCTAAGGTATATATTTTATATGAAACAATAACTGAAGCATTTGCCTTTGCCTTGGAAAAAGCTCATTTTGTCCTTTTGATTTATGAAGGCTGCATTTATCCTTGCTCTTTTCCCCATGAGAGGAGGAAAGGGGAGAAAATTATGCCTGCAAGGACTGAACCTAGCTATGACTAGGGAAACTAAAGGACATTAAAAAAACCCACCACCACCAACAACAACAAAAACCCAGTGTGAAGACCACGACAAAAATACAAGCAGGAGAAAAATCAGAAGTGTGAAAAAAAAGAAATCTATACAAGGCTGTGGTTTGGAACACCCAAAGGCGCACCATACCATGCCTGGGTGCCTGGCCAGCGAGCCAAGGCCTTGCCACTCTTTGAACAACAGATAGGTTAGGCTGGACTTGGCGCCAACATGAATAGATGTGAGTATGGAAAGCCATCTCCATCCCTCACCTGGCAAAGCCAAAGGTCTGAAAACCATCAAGATAGTCAATTTCTTTCTCCCGGAAGCCCTCCCTTCTTTATCATGTTAGATGTTTTCTGTGGCACATCAGTAAAAAAAGGCAAAGTGGCTCCCAAAAGAGAGGAACATAAGCTTTTTCGTTGGCCGAATGCACATCCTACAACCATGTTGCAGTTTATATGGTCTACATTTGTCCATATATGTGAGTAAATTCACATCCCTGCTTAGGGTGTAATTAAGCCTGATGCTTTTATCTCAAGCTCTGGCTTCAGGAGTTACGACAGTTTAGAGCAGTGGATACAGGCACCCACAGTTTAGAGGAGGGATTAATGCTCTCTTGCATGAATAAATTAATACTAGAATGCCCTGAAATTCCACTCTTTAACAGAGAATCTTGCATTACTGTTTATGAATCTCCATTGAAGGTAGAATTAAACATGCATTAATTAACAGGTATTATTCTTACTTTTTGCAACCTGAATTTGTGAGCTGGTAGAAGACAAATGTTGGACTCACTAGTGCTGTCAACTGCTCCACAACAGTTCAAAAAAGTCATTCTTTCTGTTCCTGCTGTTAAGTTAGCAGCACCCTGTCAACAAACCATAGCAAAAGCTGCTTCACAAGTCATCATGACTACATGACATGAGGCAGCTCGCCAACATTAGACAACTTAGCCGCTAACACAGAGCACTCTGGCAATGCCAGTTTCTAGAGCACAATGGCAACTTGTCCTCAACTCCTGGGTGTCCTGGGGCTGAAGCATCCTTCCCCAGATTCTGGACCCATAGCTGATCAAACCAAGGCCGACACAGTTCTACTGCTCCTGGTGCAGGACATCTAGTCAGAAAGGGAGTTTTCTACAGCTGATCAAGTGAGCTCAGTGTCTTTGCTCTGTCATGTCTCAATCTGCACAATTTTCAAAGAAGGTCTTTTCAAGGCATCTTCTCAAGGTACAGCTGAAGCACTATTTGGCCACCTACCACATAACTAATACTTATTTCCAGAGAGATATATGAAGTTAAATAGCCTGAACAACTTGGTCCTCCTGGGAGGAAAAACATGTTGAACCATAGCTTTCTCCTTTATTACTCTTCTACAAAAGGATCAAGGGAGAAAGATTCCCACAATAGCTTGGAAAATACCTCAGTACAACGCTCAGGGCTGTGGGATGTGCCTTCACAGAAAAGCCCATCACCTAATGCAGTTGTTGGCACAACTATGCAATTAAACTTATGCACAATTTAAGCCTGTGAAGGCTTAAACTCAGGAATGCCAAGTCCAGACAAATTCTGCTGTAAAGACAGAGTCAAAGTGAATTAGACAGATTTGTAGATTGAAATGGAAATGCCTTCACTGTTCTGATTACTTATGCCATTCTATTCCATTCTACACTTTTAAAGAGAACTGTTGTGTGAGCTAACAGAGCTTCAATTTTCTTCTTGAAACTCCTGACACCAGTGATCCTCTGCTTATAAGCAAGGAAAAGCTATGTGTAAGTCATAGGGTCAATTTGTTTACCTTGCCTGTGGCAAGAGTTGGGTTCATCAGGTTAATTTAAGTAGTTGCTGAAAGGTCTTGAATTTTTTTCTGGTGTCATATGGCTTTTGCCATTTTTCAAAGCAGGAGGTAACCATGGACTGTTGAAAACATAATGAAGTAAACAGCATTTTCTGCATCAAGCTCATCCTGCAAATTAATTAATTTGCATTACTGGCCATCTCTACTCCATGGAAATCATACAGAATGGGAGCAGTCATTTAAGGATTTTAGGAGTTATGGTTCACATTATCCAAAATTGGTTTCAGGACTGCTCATTCACAGAAATGTGAAAAGAAAGAGGAAAATACTGGTGTTTTATTTATTTATTTGTCTACTTTTATAGATGTTGTCATCTATTAAGTTCAAAGCCTTTGGACACTCCCATAGCGAACACCAATCTCTGATGAATTGGTTTTTTGTTGCAGGTTCTAGCAGAGTTGATTTCATATTGCTGATGCAGCTAATGGCCTTGGCCTACTCTTGTTATCCTTTCAAACAGTATACCATCAAGGCTGAGATCAAGGCTGTTATCATCAGCTGATTTACTTTAGATTTCAAGAATTCATTAATTCTAGTTTTTGTGGGTTTGTGTGTGTAGGGAGAGAAGTTCAGGAAAATTAGAGCAACAAAATACTCTTTTGGTGAACAAGAAGAATGTCTTTAACAGTGCAAATGGGAACTAGTCCTATATACATAAAGAAGTTACTCTTGAGATAATCTCTTAATTTGCCATTAAGCATGGCTATTGATTCTACTGCCCATTCTTAGGAGAATTTGCTATGCAGAAAAAACACAGTGGCAATAGCAACAAAGTACAGTATTTTCTGGCAGACTCTGCAAACCCTTCAATGCAGGAAGTAATAGATTATAAACAAGTTTTATTTTAATCCCTGCAGGATATATTGTGAGAGTCCAGGAACAAGACCTATTTTTCTCAAGGCCATCCAGAGGAAAAAAACAGTTCTTGAGATCTCAATACAATATCAAAGAGATCAGTTAGTAAAGAAAAACTATCTGTTCCTGGCAAGACATTAAAATGTTCCCACAAGTTTATAGTTGTCCCACTGATCATCAAAGAAAAGAGTTTTGGTTGGGTTTGGGGTTTTTTAGTGCCAAGAGGTGTTACTGATTCTGAGATGCCTGGTATTATGAAGAATGCCAGCCAAATTACTGCTGAGGGCACATAAATGGTCCCTACTATGTGAAATGGGTTATCTCTGGGCTATTTTATGAAAAAAAAAACAACACTTTATTTTTAATGTGAGCAAAATGTTTAGTTGCATGCACAATGCAGACAGCAGTTGTACACATAAAAGCTCCTGTTTGTACACAGCACTTGCACACAAAAAAATGAGAGTAAATGTATTTCATGTGAGAAAACTCTAACATCTAATTCCTACAAGTACATGAGTCTACTTATTTATACTGTACCCATTTTAGGGTACAGATATGATGAAATATCTGAAGCAATGAGGGATTAATGAAAAATTCTTTGTGATTTAGCTGTGAAGGGATCCAGGATTCAGTATTATAATCACTTATTTGTAATATCATAAAGCAGTGGAGCTCAAGTCATGAGACATGGTCTTCTTGTGCCATGTACAAAAACATAAGAACAAAATGTGTAGATGTTAGTATGGCTGAAAGCTCCTTCAGCTGAGTCCCTTTATGAGTATAAATTAGAAAATAGCTATCCTGGCCAATGCTTTGAGGAGAAATGCATGATTTACCAAAAATACAGTGCCAGTTTGATGAGTAAAATAATGTTTATGTGCATATCAGAGGGGTAGGAGGAGGAAAGCACAAGGGACTCCTGTCTTGGCTCAGCTAGGTATTTTTATAAAACTTACAGGCACTTAATAGCTGTGGGATCTTTGCCACTCATTTGCTAAAACCAACCAGCATATTCAAAGGAAAGATAGAAACACAGAGGCTTATTTCCTTCAGAAAACAGTCTGCCCTTCCTCTCTCCTTTTTTGCTCTACCTTGCCCTACTTAAAAAAGAAGCAAGAGTCAAGGGAAAGGATGGATGATGGCCCTAGGCCAGTGACATTGAGCTGATTGAGATGCCATGGCTACCTGACAGCTATTCTTGAACCAAGTGGGGTATCAGCAGTGAGGGACATATGCAAACCCTCTGTGGGCTCACAAGCAGCCGCTGTGCCAGCTGGGCATTCAGACCAAATGAGCTTTCAGAGAAGGAAAAAAAAAAAAAGCCCCAAAGTGTAAGGAGTCTCGTGGTTCAAAATTAAACCTTCATTTTGAAGGTTAGCTGCACAAGACTGTGGTCTCCTTAACAGTCACAAGATGGAAGTGTGTCTGGGAAACCGTGAGAAATGGCCAGGGTAGAAGAAACGGGTTTAGGAGGGCTCTAAGCGAAGAGTGCTCCTGTCTGAAAGAATCACTGTGCATCTGGGAGGACAGCCACAGACTATTTTAGGAATAGGCTCCTACTCAGGCGATGTTCTAATGGTTCCTCCCTCTTCATACCCAGACTTTTGAACCATTTCTGACCTTCACATAGTCCAAAGTCACTTGAATGCTGTTAATCCCCCATGTTGAAAGGCCTGCAACTCCTTTCTTTGACATCTGACCCTGCAAGATGTTGGGGAGCACTTTTGCTTGTAGCAGCACATAACCAGTGTCTTGGCAGTACACCTGTTCATGAAACATTGATCCAACCATGGATGCTTGCTCATGACTTTGCATACTGGTTGGCATAACCATAACATCTAGACGGGTCCAACCATGGAGAAGGATGGGTTCCTTCAGCTGATCTGGGCTTTGAGGCACACATGTAGACCATTTGCCCTAAAAATCTGCTAGATTATATTCTGACAGTACCAGCACTGAAAAATCCTCACTTAATAAACATACATGTATAAAATCCTTAGCAAGGATTCTGCCCAAGTCACACTAGAAACTTACTACTCTTAGTAGCTTGTTTTCCTCTACAATCAATGGCTAAACATAGTCACCTGTGCAGAAGTGTTACCTTCTGAAGCAGCTTCTGATTCTCTTATGGGTATGAGAAGCCTTGCAGAGCTGGACTCCTCTCGAACATCCTCCCTCACATTGTTCACTTTATCCCTGTACTTTCTGATTCATTGGATGACATTGATCAACCTGGAGGCTGTAAATGTTTTATTTTCTGCCTTGAATAATAACATTTATTTAAAAGATTAAAAAAAGAGATTGGGTGAGAATCTCTTAAGGGTGGAGATTTCAATAGGCAGCACTTACTTGAAGTGTTGTCAGAAATTTGACAAACTATTATTTTTGTGAAAGTTTTATGTCATAGTTACTCTGTCTTCCTCTTAGATGTGAAAGTTTCTGTCATCTGTCACAGTAAGTATTGCCATTTTTGTTTCAGACATAGGAAGTCCATCTTGTTGAGACAGGAGCCTGAGGTTGGCAGCAGATTTGTGTGAGTAGGCAGTTTAAAAAAAAAACAAATTGGAAACCTGTCAGAAGGAAAATTAAAATTACAGTTCTATGAGAAAGTGGCAATACAAAATATATGCAAATGTGGGGCAAAACCATTTTCAAACATTTGCCCTTGCAAGAGTAAGATGATTTGCTTGATGTTCAACCCAGGCAAGGTGGCTACCACTGTCAAACATGGCAAAAAGTGTTGAAAATGGCATGAAACAAATCCTGACTTCTATAATGGAGTGATGGAAGATTAGATTCACAGCAGATTACTGTGAATTGCTGGACCTCAAAATTGATTTTAACTGTATTTCATTTTTGATGAGTCAAGTGACATTCTTCATGATCAAACAGTAGGGAAATCAACACCACGGTGAAATTTATTCAGCGATTTTCACAAATTTTTTCCCTATTTAATATGCCTTGGCCAAGGACCTAAAGACATTTCACTTTGCTGCAGATTTTTCATGTATGCTAGCCACTGGGAACGGTAAATTACTCTGCTCTATATATACAACACAAAAATAATATAACATTTTCATCTAAATGAGCTTGACTTTTTTTTAGAGAAGTAAAATGCACTCATAATTCCCTGCTTTCCTTTTTAAAACAAAGCACAATTAACCCTATGATTTTCTAGCTTGTGATTTAAAAAAATCTCTTAGTAAAAATGTGTTTATGAACAGAGAACTTTTCTAAAAGGAAACAAAAAAGTCAGTTACAAATTTTTATTAAATGAAGAAAATTAATAGAATATAAAAATAATAAGGAAACCCTCCCCACCTCCCATAACTGCCCATGCATAACTGCCATTTTTTATCAGCTCTGCAACAAAGGCAAATCAAAAGCTGAAATAAAAGTATCTATAATTAAATCAAATGAACACAGTGGCAAAGTGTTGCCTACACTAGATTTGTGAACATTTTAAATAGTAGAAATCTCTTCAATTTCAGTGTATGAGAAGTGTATGGTGAGGGGTCCACAAACACTTGAAGTCACTACTAGCTGCCATGGATGCAAGCACAAGTCGCTTGACTTTTCAAAGTTTCTGCTCATGCTTTTAATGCTTATAAGCACCTATATCATTTTGTCATTTCCCAGGTTTGACCATACAATCAGCTACAGTTTTAATATTTTGTTCGCTAGGCCAAATGACATTTTATTTGCCCAACTAAGGTTTGAACACAGCTTAATTTACTCCCTTGACTTGCATTCTCCGAAACATGAATAATGTTTAAGGTTCAATTCATACTCCACCAGATGAATATAATGAAAGTCACTGCAGGCTGTGATGCCAGGGAGGAAAAACAAATAAAACAAAGAAAAGAAAACAAAATAAAACAGAAAAGCTCAAGCCTCTCCCTGCCTGCTTCAACCCTTTTCTAGGGCAGAGTGGGCAGTTTAGGCTTCATTCAGGTGGCCTGGCTGCCACACTGGCTGCAGTGGGGTGTCCAGATACTGCACCCTCCTGCTACTTCTGTTAATTCAGAGGAATGTCTGTGAATTGGGGAAAGAAATTCCCCTTAAGTGGACATGAGGAGCTCTCTGTGGCTCAGCACAGCCAGGCAGCTCCTCTCAGCAGCCCATGCTTTGTGCACACTGCGGCGTGCTCACAACTGGGGAAGTGTTAAAAAAAGGAAAACACTTCCAGGGACGGCACAGAAAACAGCGCAAGAGTTGCTAGAGCAGTGTGCATATGCTCAAGAGGAATCCCTTTCAGTTCCTCCTTTCTTCAGCTTTATTTAAAAAGGGTTTGAAGGCTAGTTTAATTACGAAAACCAGCTCTCTAGACACCAAACAAAACGGCAGCCTAGCCTAAGTTGGCACCAGGACAGATGCATATTTTGCTCACTTTTCTATGCCAATCTGCTGTAGCTCATCCAGTATGTCAATCCAAGAAATCCAAGTTTAGTGGCCTGAAAATATTCCAGTTCAGCTTTGTTTCATGTGGTAAACAGCCTGTTCAGTCTATTTCACATTATGCCTCCTTTTGCATTTTACCCCACAAGGATTTTGCCCTCCTCCTCTTTTTTTTTTTCCATACACTGGCTGTGAAAAGCTAGCAAAACACATTTTTAAAGTTAGATGGTGGGCTGGATTCTGCCAAGGGCTGAGCTCCCATTAGAGGCTGGGTTCTAAGTTAAAACTAAAATGAGTGAGCCTCATAAGAAAAAACAGGACAGGATTTAGTGTTTATGGCTCTGCCTGCACCTTCAATCTCCCAGACTAATCCTGAACATGGCCAAAGGCCAGCAGCCACCTGCGGGACCCAACAGTGCTGAGGAATGGCAGTGGTGGTTTTGCAAAACCGCATCTTGTTGGGAGTTTATAGAGTGCAGTAGCTTCTTGGAGTTCCTTCTCTTTCTGTTATTAGGGTTTGCAGGACAATGAGCATAAAATAAAAATAGCAAGTGCTATCGAAGGAGTTTACCACAATTTACTGTAAATGCAAATTGCCTGCCTTCCCTTTATCTCATTGCCATTTTAGTACAATCCTAGCCAGCAGGATTGGGAGTGCCAAAATAAAACAAATCAAATGTGCAGAGACTTCCCTCAAAGCTCGATCTTAGTCAGTATTTCTGAGATGAGAAAAAAATAAACAGCCTGCTGAATGCCAGTGATGAAGTATAGCTTCCTCAATAATTAAATTCAAGCAAGGACTCATCTCTCTTAGTTTCCTACTGGCTATTTCCTTCTGAAGGAAATTGAATGCCTCTGGAAACCTGAAATCTGGTCCTCACTAGCCTGCTTTCTAAGCAAAAACATCAACTTTCCACAGGGTACAGCTAAACTCCCTGGTAACAATTAACAAGTCAGTGATCTAGTTTCCACATTTTCCCATAGTTTTGCAATTGCCTTGGTGTTTACTGATACATGTAGGGGATATTTGAAGGGGAAAAAAAGAATGTGAAGAGATGAAACAGACATTTGCTTCTAGAAAAGGGGATAAACAAGCTAGGGAGTATAGAGAAATCTCCGTGAATTCAAGAAATATTCACAATCATCACCTGCCTTCTCTGACTTTCCTAGAGAGAAGTTACATGGTGCTCAAACAGCACAAGAGCATGGTATTTTCTGATTAGTAATGTTGAATGATTTATATAGGCACCTCACATAGCAGAAGTGTTGTGCAAATATTAACTTTGACTCATCTCAGTCCTTAGTTTCCACTAAAGCGACTTGACAGGTGTGGGGAAGCAAGCACTAAGAGGAGAAATTCAGTTCCAGTTATTCATCTCCAGTTATTCATCCAGTTATTCAGTAAGCTTGACTGTAGGAAAAAAAGGATTTTCAGTTCTAGAGGTGAATTCAATTGTACGTACTCCACTGCCATATTATACTCCCTCATACAGCTCTTTAGTGCTGTGCAGTTTTTTTTGTCCTAGAACAAACTGTGCTTTATATTTGCACTTACAGAATACAAGAACAGAAAGTCAATGCAAGCACTCTCTGTCAGTCTGGGAGTAAAAGATCTGTGCTTTTCTGAATATGGCTTTCCTCTTCCAAACTGGAGGGCAGGGAAATAGTGTGGGTTTTGTATTTGCCTTGGCAGATTTGGTTAAAATTGATGACTAGCAACGGGCAAGGAGTCGTGCCGGGTGATGCTAGCTGAGACATGGAGGTATGGATGCAGCCTTGCTTGGGAATACCCCAGGCCATTCCCTGAAAACACAGCATTTATGGGAGTTGAGTTACATCCCCCACTGCCTGGCGGCCCCAGTTCACAAGGAGCAGGAGGGCAAGGTTGACAGAAGTGGCACTGTGTATGCACAGCTGATGGGATCTGTCGGTCCCTCCATCCATCACGGCCCAGGGCAGAGCCAGCAGGGTTAATCCCAACCGCAGTGCATGCTTCTCCTTGCCCCTCCTCCACCAAGAAAAAGCATATTTCCTGCAAGGGGATGATTTTGCAGTGCTCTGAGCAACTCTTTCAGTGGCCGAGGGATTTTTCTAGGGATCTGGGCTGAGGCACTTCTAAAGTATATGCTTTTCCATGTGCTTTTCAATTCGTACTACACAGGTTCACATGCAATTTAAATTGCTCCAGTGAGGAACACACCAATTCATTAGTTTTCTGTATTAACAAGTTAGGCAAAAATCAATGAAGGTTAGTCTCCCAGCCTATAGCAGTGTGCCTATTTGTAGTCATTTACCAGGAAATTCATGACTGCCACATACATGTGTGAAACAAAAATATTCCTGGCCATTTGATGAATCAGATGGAACTTTTATCTTGGATAGATGATTCAGTACATATTCTGCATGATGAACCTTATATATGTCTTACTCCCTCACTGCTTTCTGTAATGGAGCAGCAGCATCAGATAGTTGTGGAAGGAAGAAGAGGGCGTGGAGCAGAGGAGAAGTACGAAGAAATGAGAAAAGAAAAATGAGTGTTATTTGGCCAGTGAAATTTAAGCAGTGGATTTGGTGCTATTTAAATAACATATTGTGAAGTGATCACCAATTTTGAGGTAACTGAAAATCTGCTCCCCACATCAGGAATGGGATGGAAAAGCGTGAACAAGCAGAGTGAGACCCAACAAAAAGCAGAGATGCAAGAGCTTATAGTGTGTTGTGTTACACTGTGGTCTATTAAGATGTAGGCAGCCTAGCTGGCTTTGGAAGATCCGCCCTTGCCAGGTAGGAGGATGGCAATGGGATTATGTCTTCTGTAGTGTAAGGAGAACTGTGGAACCTGCAGAGTTCAGCAATATGAAGTCACCTCACATGCTAGCACCATTTGTTACTGCTAAAAGTTGCAGACAAAGTTCTGCCCCTGAGTTAGTAGGATGCACAGCCATCCAGAGGCCATCCTGGTCTGCAGAGAATCTTGCCAAGCTGAGGCATTTTCTTTCCCTGCAATACAGACACAATTCAGACACAGAGGCTGACGTCTACCTCTGCTCTCAACTTTCCCTTCAGTATTCAATACTTGACACTTTTAAGTACAACTGGGTTTCCTTCTTAGAAGGAGTGGGGCTAGGGAATGGGGTTACATAGTGGCAACATCTTGATTAGCATGGAGATCAAACCTATGATCATCAACTTTTCAAGCCCAAACATGAGCTTTTAACATTTACCTAGGAGAGAAATCGTGCCAAAGAGCACTGCCATTGCCCGTTGGAAGGGGAGATGGTGAAAACTCTGCCCTGGAAGTGAATGAAGTGTTTACTTTCACTGAAACAGCTAGTCAGTTTGCATCCCAAAAGGTTAACAGATACTCACTAAGGCCTTTGAAACCATGGAGGAGTTTTAGTTTATTTATTTATTTATTTCTCATGTTTCATCACATGAATCATTTGCACATAACCAAAAAAAAAAAAAAAAAAAGCCTCTTCTAGTTTTGGAGCACTACAGCTGGAGCTTTAAAACTGTTCTCTGCAGTCATGTGGACGAAGAAGGTCCTTCTTATTTCAAAAGAAAACTGACACTCTTACACAACCACTTCCCTGCAGGAGCTTGTGCTCTATCCCTCCACCTCCAACCTAACCCCAGCTCTTGAGACATGCAATTAAATCATGACTGTTGGCAACAAAATTGTGATCATTGGCAACACAGTGTCACTGGAGGAACTTCTGCTCCTTTAGTTGAAGTATTTGGGCTGTTTCTCTATTTCACATCTGCACTGATGTAGAGGGCATGGTGTTCCTTCTTTGAATTATAATGTCTTATTTGCACAGTAATCTCAGCTATGGAATGGAAATGTCTTCTCTGGCCCAAGTTGTGAGCTGCTGGAGGTCTGGCAGAATCCATGCTAGAGGTGGCTTCCTTCAGCGGTGGGAAAAGTGACTTTTATCTGGCACTGTTCTTGTAAACTGAATTTCATTTCTATGAACTGAATTGAACATTTCTCTTGGAGATCCATGGGAGTTTTCCTTTCTCTAGGTCTGTGGTAAAGGGCCATCAGTTTGTAAAACATTAAAAGAATGACTGAGAGGAATGCTATAATGAGGTTTGTTTGTCAGAGATTTTTTTGTCCGTATGTTTGGTTTCCCTTGAGATAATTATAGTTGACTTTTGCATCTCCTAATTGAGTCTGTTTCAAAAAAAGCAGTGCTGAACTGGACACTAAACTCACTTGTACAGTTATGCTACTAATATATATTTTTGATACATTTATATGTGCAAATGGTATTCCTTGATGATTTTCCTGTGTAATCAATAATATTTTGAATGCTAATTATGTATGCCACTGTCTGCAATTTAAAATCAAATCCTTTCCAAGATAGAAGATAGCATTCGGCATAAGAACTTCATAAACCAATTTCGATAGTTCTTTGCTTCCCATTTCTGAGTCTGCAACACTTATTTCTGCTTGTCACACTTCAGACCACACATTAGGCCAGTTGTTTGCCCAGACATGCAGGAAACTGGAAGGGGAAACTGATACAAGTGAAAGAGAATTCGGGAAACAAAAATAGTTTTTTTTCAGCAGTTCTCCAACCTGGTTCAGCACATAGCAGTGCTGTGTTTGCTGACAAACAGCAGTGCTGGAGATGGTGCAAGTGTAAGACGAAGTGGCCAAGGGTTCCTTCACTGTTGCCTAAGACAAAGTGTGGAACCACAACTTGAGATAACTTGTGACTTTTTTTTACAATTTTATCTGATAATGTGTTTTTAAGTTTTTTTTTTTTCCCAAGGAAAGTTCTCACTCTTAATGAGTTAACAGATTATCAGAAGCAAGCAGGAACACAGCTAGACGTGTGATAACTGCAAATCACATGAAGCTCAATATTACAGTCAGTTCAGGATTATCAAAAGACATAGTCACAACAGATAAAGACATCATGGAAGCCGTTTTCTTCTGGCCTTTGCTTGTACAAGTTAGGCCATCAATGTTATTTAGAACAGGTGATGCTGCTCCAGCGGCACACAGTAATTTTGTAGCTACTGTGTAAGATTTATGGCACAATCTTGCAAGATCTCATGGCAAAACCATTGAGTTTCACTGAGCTTTTGTTCTCTATTTTGTCTGTCTTGTTATACAACTCCACTGAGGAACTGTTTTTTTTTTTTTGCTGATATAATAATATAAAAAAAGAAAGAAGAAAAAAAAAAGAAAACCCCAAACCCAAAGGAAATTAAACCACAAGCAATTATATTCAAAAAAACAAAGGGTTTGGCCAGTGCCCAAGAAAACAAGGAAATTTAAAGATAAAGACAACTGTCCTTATTTAACCCCATTGTGCCTCAGGATTGCTGGAGTTTCAAACAAGGCAAGCTGTGACGTGTCTGATTGTGTGGGAGTTCCAGGGCTGAGACCTTGATGCAGACAATCTGGACTTTATCCCCGACTCTTTAATGGGAAAGTCATGCGGTAAAATTGAAATACAGACTTTGAAATTTGAAAGCCCTCCTAGCCATCTGTGCGGCTGGCGTGGATTAGGATTCAATAAAGCCCTAACTCATTGACAAGGAGTCAGGAAAGACTCAAAAAGGCTGCACTTTGCTTGAACTTGATCATCGATGCCCAGCTCCCTGGGGCTCTTGCCTGTCTGAGGAAGGGGAACAGTACCCAAAAGACACATGCCATGAGCTGCTGTTTGCAGCCCATGGGTGTAGGAACTGATGGCTAAGAGTTGGTGTCTTAGGAAGCTTCAGAGTAGCAGTGGTGGGAAAAATGTGGTGCTCTGGAGACAGTTGGAGGCCTGTGGCCTTCCAGTTGGAGGCCTGTGGCCAGTGGTGTCCCCCAGGGGTCGGTGCTAGGCCTGGTGCTGTTTAATTTGTTTATCAATGACCTGGACGAGGGCACGGAGTGCACCCCGAATAAGTTTGCGGACGACACCAAGCTGGATGTGGCCAACACTCCGGAGGGTTGTGCTGCCATCCAGAGGGACCTGGACAGGCTGGAGAGTTGAGCAGAGAGGAACCTCATGAGGTTCAATAAGGACAA
>JAUBOD010000871.1:205502-230350 GCA_032353885.1 Nothura maculosa
CTGCTGGAGCGGGAAGGTTGGACTAGATGATCTCTAGAGGTCCCTTCCAACCTTGTAGATTCTGTGATTCTGTGACTTCCCATCCCCACAGCTCACAGTAGTGCATGACTTGGTCTGGTTTCCCATATCCCACAAGACCTATGAAAATCAACTCAAGCCTTGCTCACATTAAACCTGAATTTGACTCATAGTACTTGAAGGACATGGCAGGTCAGTGGAGGGAGAATTACCAAGGAACAAAATTCAAAACAAAGAAACTCTCTTCTTATGGTCATCTCCAAAGCAAATACTTGCCTTGATAAGCCTTTTTACCAGTTTCATTATGAGAATGCTTGGCAGCATGGCCTGTTATTGTAGGCCACGTTAATATCTCATTTCAACCTTGTAGCATCACGGAAGAGAAAGTTTATCCTATTTCTTTTTTCTTGTAATACTGGTTTGTTATTGTCACATGCCTTTAAAGAAGCTGGCTCTTGTAATTGCTACTCATAACTCATCATAACTCATCTCTCAAAACTCATCTACTCATAACTCATCACACACTATTTTATTTACTCTTTAATACTTGAAATATCAAAAGATTTCCTTTATCCTCCTTCTGAGCCTGTATGGCCCTGGTGAATCCATGCATTTTATTCACAATGAAATTAAAAGGCATTGGTGGTGGCCTGGAATGTGAAGATGTGCCAAACCACTGGGAAAAAAGATACCATGCCCCTATCCTTGCCACTATCATTTGCATCTATGAGAATGCTTTTTGCACATGTATGTGTCAGAATAGTGTAAAATTAACATATCCTATTTAGATATTCAGTTTGCCTAGTGCTATCTCATTAAATAAATGAACTGCATGTTTTTTTCTTCTCATTGTCATGTAAATTAAGGATCTATTAATTCTCATGTTGACTTGTGCCCCATCAATATTTTCTATCATGAAGCAAATAGCAAGCAAGAAAACTATTGCATAATCTGCCACATTTTAAAAATGGAAATTGTTTCCAAGTGTTCAGAATATTGTAGTTATATAGTGATATTTCCAAATTTCAGAACATTTGATATTTACTTTTGAATACTGATACAGAATGTTCTTAATATAGGTATACTGTTGTAGTATGCCCTTAACATACCCCAGAGGTCAGTGACGGATTCAGGGCTTCCGAATTTCTAACTGCACCCTTCATTTCTATCTGCAATTGAGTGAAAAGGTTGCCATCTCCTTGCTGCTCCATTGGCAGAGCCAGATGCCCTGTAATCCTGAGCTTTCTGGCCATTTGCAATGAAGCTGGGAAACTTGAGGTGAGCTCTGATGCAGCATTCATTGCATTGACAAAACAACTTCCTCTGCTAAGTTGTCAGCCAAGAAACCGCCATGGAACCTTGATCTCAAGTGGAGTGGGAACATGGGGAGCGAATTTGGACCTCTCACATCCAAACTGACAGCATTAATTCAGACCTGTTGGTTATTCTGGGATCTAGTTTTCTTTTTTGACATACAACTTTTCAAAAGTTCTCAGTTTCAACTCAACATGAATGAGGGAAATTTGTGGAAGCTTGAAAAAACTTGGCATGATGGAAAATTTCTTTCTCATCCATCTAAAATTTTTGTTTTCTCCTGGAGGAGAGTAGTGGTTTTCAAGCTTATCTAAAATTTTCCCAGTGGAAGTGGAGACTCCTGCACAGTGAAGTCATGAGAATAGCTCACTTTTCTCACATCTTCTATTAAGCTTTCAGAAGTTATATACAGACCTCTGAAGTTGTATAGACCTCCCTGCACTAGATACTGTTGAAAAAGAGGGGCAAATGCTAATATCCAGCATGAGAACTCCTATGTTCAATTGTTCCTACAGGAACTCCTTTAGCATACTTTTCAATTGTCTATATAACGATACTAATGGTTTTTAAAAGTTACACATTTTCTTCTTTTGGCTTAATGATTCAATTCACCTGCCAGGAGTGGAATATCTATAGCACTGGATAAGAGCCTTGTTATTCAAAATCCTCATGTCCAAACTCCTACTTGTTTTTACCAGCAGCTAAATAAGAATATCTTTTCCATTCCAATCATATGATGCACCAGAAGAGTAAAATATTTCCCAAACCATTTGGCATCTGGGTCTTATCCCATATATTCTGGTGGTCAGGTAACACTGCAGGAAGCTACAGCAGTTATTACTCTACTTTAAAGTATTTCCTTTTGAAAGCAAGTGTGCCAGGTGCCACTCTTTTCTAGAAAGTTTGCAGTATGAACTTTCTCGAGTGAAGGCTTCTTTCAAGCCCAGTTTATATATGGAAGCTATCATGGAGTACTCATTGCATATGACTCAGTATGGATTTCATGTAACTGTGTGTATTGCAGCTATACACAAAAAGCTTCAAACTTTATGTACTTAATAGCTAAGCAGCCTGTCAAGATACATCTTAACTGTATTTTCCAAAAGAGAACGACTAACAGGATCGATCTTTGCATCTTTTTCACCCTGACATTAATACAAACGTCAGAGCACCATGATGCCGCTGTGTAAACTGGTGCTTTGAGACAAGGCTTTGAATCACTTCCTTCTAGGCTCTGACTCACCGGCCTGTGGACTCTGACCTCCTCTGTAACTGGGTGATGGCTGTCTGCTTGGGCTAGGATTAGGCAACCACAGGTGGCACCACCTGCTGTGAAGCTCACTCATCTGCTCATACAGATAAGGACTCCCCAGCTTTTGAAAGCCTGCTCAGTCACAGGAGGGCAAGTGCCCAATGAGACAATGGGCTCCTTGTAACTGGTCAACAGTAGTCCTGGCTTTTATCATTTGCTGACATTTAATGCTGACATCAGCATAGCACATTGAGCTGGATGCAAGTGATACAAGCAGTTGGCTATGCCCCTCTCGATAGGTGTCAGGAAGAATTACAAGTGATCCATAACACTGAACATAGCTTTCTGCCACAAATTCCATACTTCAAATGGTGACATGAACTGCCACTTCTGTCACAATCACTAAAGGACAATGCTGTCCTGCTTTTCTTTTCTCCCATGTCTTTCTTAATGTGCTTTTTCCTCATTGTAGATGAAGCATTTACTTGAGCACGTTTCACTTAGAAGACTCTAGAACATCATTAGAACAAAGGAGACACATAGCAGAAAATGCTGCAGCCAGAGGATTCAAGCCAGTGGAGCTACCTATTGATAAGGCTACCAGCAATGTGGCACCGCCACTGTGTCTTCTTACTACAAGTTCCTGGATTATTATGAGTGAGGGAACTGGCATGGGACACTGCTGTGGAGACCAGCGCTCCCAAGTGACATCTCCAGTATCTGCAACTTCCCTCTAACTGCATTTGGAACAGTACTAAATGATGAACTTGTTGGTATTTATAACTTTAGGCTTTGTCGTCTATTAAAAAAAAAAAACAAGTAACTTTCTCACTATTGTCAGAAAATGAAAAGATTCTTTTCTGTTGTGCATGTGTACACACATATGCACACACTAGTGGGAAACACTATATGCATGTTTTTTGTATTTAGTCCAAAGTAAGCAAGTGTTTTAAAGTTTTGGAAGGGAATGTATATTCACCTACAAATCTCAGGAGTTAATCCAATACTGAATAATAAGAACTCACTGTAACTCAGAAGTTACAAATTGGCAATCAGTTTGATTTCAATTAAGCCAACTGAGAGCAAAGAAATTTCAGCAAAAATATACCTCTTGCTTCTAGATGAGAATATATAATTTTCAATAATAACTGCAGCTTCTATGTGTTCCCCAGAAGTCCTATCTAAACAAAGGGACATGTTGATTGGCATGTATTTGTGTGACTCTAATGATGGCTTTATTCTATGGGACTACTTTTTAGTTCTCCTCATTGAGTGAGAGCACATCATGCAGCAAATGCTCAAGACCTAAAAACCTGCTGACATTGACATAAAAGCTTTCTGACATTAAAATGCTCAAATTCATTTATTTCTTTGAACATCATGTGGTAAAAAGACGAGACAGATTTTCTTGCCTCTGGCCCAGTTTCCTCTTCCTGCTCTGAATCTGTCGGCATCGCTAAAGCATCTTGGTTTGGCATTTGTTTTATCTCTTTTTTGCAAAGATACTGCTTTGAATAGTACTTTATTTTTGTGGTAACAAATAGCTGGATATTAAAAGGGGAAAAATATTAGTGGAGAAGATATTTGTCTTTTCTGAAGAACAACAAACAGAACTAAATATTCTACTGAATATCTACGGTCTCTGGTTGTCTGGTAGGCTAGCTGATGTCCCAAGTGGCAGTATAGTGTTTCTTTTTGTAGTCACAGAATCACAGAATCACAAAATGGTTAAGGTTCGAAGGGACCTCTAGAGATCATCTAGTCCAAGCCTGCTGCTCCAGCAGGGACACCCAGAGCACTGGGCACAGGGCGGCATCCAGGCGGGTTTGGAGACCTCCAGAGAAGGAGGCTCCACACCCTCCCTGGGCAGCCTGTTCCAGGGCTCTGTCACCCTCACAGTGAAGAAATTCTTCCTCACATGGAGATGGAACTTCCTGTGTTGCAATCTAAATCGCTTGTTCTATCACTGGACTCCTTGTCCTATCACTTGCCCTATCACTGTCCTATCACTAGTCATTATTGAAACATACAAATGTTTCACTGGTTTATCAAGCAACATTGTACATGTCAGAGCCAATTCATCAAATTACTCAAAAATACTCAACAGAAATGAATACAATTAGTGACATTTTCTTGAATTCAGCTTTTCACTTTCTTCTGCTGGTAAGTGCAAGTTATCATCCTTGTCTGTACTATGGGTTAATAAAAGAGTGCCACTAAGTTAAAGTTGAGAATTAAAGGGAAGCAAGAGGAGGACTAATTTTCACTATGACACAGTATGTTCATGTTTAATAGTACAGAAACAATCAATGACTGTTTAGTAGTCATATCCTTAATAACATATAGCCATATTAATGTTCCTCCTTTAAGAAATTCATTTAAAAATAAAACTCACTTCCTAAAAACCCAGAATATCCCTGAAATGTGATTTCAAATCATGAGAAGTGATGAAAGGGAAACACTGAGTTAGGCAGGTTAGTTTGGTTATGTCTCACACTTCTAAAAAAGAAAGAAAAAAGAGAAAACATAGGACACTTCAGTTGGCTTTTTAAAAAAAGGTAGGCATTATAGCATTATTTTTTTTCTTCATTAGCAGTCTGGAATTCTTCTGCATTTAGGTGGAACTTTTCTTCTAAAGGGCCCACAGTGCCACCTCTAATTAGAAACACACATTTTTCTCAGTTAGACAAGCTCTCAGTGATGAAGGCACATCCAGAGCATGAAGGACACAGAGATGTGTCAGCTCCTTCCTTTGCCAAGGGGACAGAAAGTTGCATCTCCTGTAGCGATTGCTCTCACAACTATGAAAGAAATTGCTTTGACTCTACTTCCACCTAAACGCATCTTTTATTTCTGGAAAGCATTCGGTGTAGGCAGAGCAGAAAAGCTTGGAATGACCTTGTCCTCTTAGGATACCCAGCAAATGGGACATCTAGAAGGAGAAATACTTGTCTGACTTCTTGCAGGAGGTAAAGCCAGATCCACCGCACTCCAGGGAACAGAGTCATTATTAAAGCAGTAGTCATGCCACCACTGTCACACACTGTGCTCTAAAGTAAAGCCACACATACCACAGCATTTCATACAGAGCATCATTCAATGAGTATGCTCTGAGATCCCTGAATGGAGTCATTTGTGTGGAATATGTAGAAAAAGGCCACATCTGCGGTCACGTTAGGCCATAACTACGAGGCAGGCACCAAGCAGCACAGTCCTGTCAAAACGGAGGCACTTTTGAGCATGTCCAGAAGCATAGGCAGAAGTGCCTAGGGAACATTTGTACACTTCTGGTCACAAGCTGTGGATGCACAGTGTAAATTTTGGGAGCGAGGTGCCAAAGTGTTATTTTAGGCACCTAAATCCTTTTATAGGTCCAGATATGACTAAAAAAGACCTATTTTAATCCAGAGAAATACTCTTTTCTTATGACAAGATCAGTTTGCCAGCTCTACACTGAGCAGGACTAACATAACCAGGCTGCTGTGTACACTTAGATGAATGCAGGAGTCCCACATACTACCTACAAATACTATCATCAGTGATGGAAGCAGCAGCCCCTTCTGATTTTCAGGATATCCAGTAATCCTCTTACTTTTCATGCTCTGACTTTCAGCTAGCCTACATAACCTTCCTATTACCTCACAAACAAGGTCTAAGTGGAAACCCTGGCCTTCTCAGTTACAAGTGTCTCCTCACATGCCTAAAGCATACAGTATCTCCCAAACTGGGAGCTCTTGGTAACCCTACTTGAGCAGAGAGCTGGACTACATGATATCCAGAGGTCTCTTCCAACCTCATCCTCTGTGATTCTGTGAAAATGGCACCAGTACTGACAGTGGAAATCTGTATAGGTACTCAGATGCTGAAAAACATTTTAAATTTGTGCATCCCTTAAAACTTGCACACTATCAGAGCTGGGAAATATACTACCATTCCCTAACACACAGTCCTAAGAAATAGCTTATGGACTCATTAGCGAGATGGGAATTATAAGATGGGACTCCCAGTGCTAATGAAGTGTCTCTAGGATTGAATAGTACCAGCTGTCCAACAGTGCGCAGTAACAGCCAGAGAAAAGTGCAAGGCAGTAAATGAAGAGTGCTGTCTTCAATAGAAATTAAAGAGGTGATGTAGAACATTCTGGTACATCCAGCCACTAATTCTAGCTAATTTCAATGTAATGCTTTGTAAAAATCTGTTTGCCACTTCCAAATGCTCATTTTTGTAACTTTTGCTCATTTTGTAACTTTTGATCTTGGAGGTCTCAGATTAAAGTAATTAAAATCATGGCCCTGTTAACATTCTACTTTCATTCTGACGAAGCATGATATTGAAAAGCACACAATGAAAAGCATGCCCATTTTTGAATTCTTTAAATATATTAATCACAGAAGCTAGGATGGATTTTAATTCATTATTTTTAATTTTTGTGTGGGGGGAGGCATTAGCTAACAGAACTGTGCAGTATCACTGCCAAAACTCCTAGGTCTGTTAATAACTATGTATGAAATTAGAGAAAAAAAAATTCTTTAGCTTAATGACCAAACCAAAATGTATTTTCACAGCTGCCAAGGTCCTCATTGAAGACATAAACCAGAAGCTAAAAGGATTCTGTCTATGTGTGTGTTGCATTATGATATCCTACTTCTAACAGCACTAACATTAATTTTGTTAGAGGGTGAACGGTAAAAAGGGAGGGTAAGTGTTTGGCAGCAATTGCATTCCCACCAGTGGTCTGTGAATATATCCAAACAAAATCATTTAGGGAGACAAATATCATGTCACAAGTTACTGTTTTATTTAGCTTGTGCCTAAAGGCTATTAAGGGACTAGAGCCCCTTTTGTGCTCTTCCAGTGGTACAAAGAGCTGGGAGGAGGTAAGTCTTCTCCAAGTGAGCTCCTCTTCAGCAGACAGACAGGCTTTGGTTTCTCAGTGCATTTGTGCCCCTTCCCACCTTACCTCACTTAGCATAGAAAAGGTGTCAGATGAGGGGGAAGATGAGCTTAGCTGCACTGATACTGTATACTATAAAGCCTTTCAAGAAGTCTCTCCTTAATCCACAGTGTCCCAGCCTAGTATTAAAGCATGACATTGCACCCTAGATAATTTTATGCCTTCTGAGTCCAATGTGTTTGCTCGATGGAAGCCTTTCTGAGCAGACACAGTAACGTGCTTGATCATGTCTTGGCCAGTTTAACCTGAGAAGCTGTTCTCCTCATGTTTACCAGTTACTCTGTTTTTGTACAGTCTGGTGTTGATTATACTACCCCTTCAATTCAATTTGCAAAGCAGAAGATGACTCTCTTAGATTACATTCATGGTGCTTAAAATTACTGAAGCCACTATTTCATGCAATGAGGTGTCACCATCTGTCTGTTCAGACTAACACAAGCAGTGACAATGGAAAATCTTTAAAATGTTGGACCTATTTGTCTTTTACTAGCTGGATTTTATGCATTTATATATTTCTCATAGGTCTCATCAATCAATAATAACTGTTAGGAAATAAATATCTTTGTCTAAATACAACTTTGCTGAAAGATTTGATATTCTATGATCAATCCAAACACCTCCACCTTTAGAATAAATTTTCTTTTATTGAAACTTTTTTCTTAGGGATGTATTTCCTTTTCATTTCTGCCTTACATGCTTCAATAATGATCAAAGTCAAAAATGGAATCACATCTGAAAGTGTTTAGAAGAAACTGGAGATAATAAAACATATATTTAAGATCCCTAATGTTAGGTGATCCTCATAAAAACAAGCAATCAGGAAAATGTTTGCAAGTCCTCTTTTAATTAATTTAATACATCTATTACATAAGTTGTGAAGATATATTGTTATAGTTCCTCCAAAATACCATAATGCTGTTCCTACTAAACTTTGAGATTTTTGGGAAATTTTACAAGTAGAAAATGACTTTATGAAGTGTATTAAATTGAAATAGCTATCAATGACTAAGAGATACCAGAGAAAAACAAAGTATACAATAATAGTAATAGTAATACAATACTAGCAGATTATAAATCACAGTTTATAAAGCATAGATAATAAATCACAATTGTCCTTCAAAATCTTCCACTTGTACTTTTCCATTTCATTTCTGGGGCTGACAGCAGGATTTGAAATAGTTCTGCTTAGATGAATCAAAATCAAATATTGCTCTGTTCCTTGACAGGCTATTTCTCTAATTTTTAATAGAAATGTTCAAAGAAATAAGAAAAGACTCTCGGGGGTATGTAAGACTGCAACATATTTTTCTGGAGAAAGATAAATATAGATATACAAAAATATATAAATATATACACATATATAAGTATAAATACATATATATATTTCTGAAAATTGAATCACACACTTGAAAAATGATCAGGAACCATATATCTGAGATCTTGAAGGAATATTAAGGCTAGCAGGCTAAATGTCTGCTTCTGAAAGACTCCAGAGGACACGGAATGTCTAAATAATGTTCAGCCTTTCAAAACCTGGATATACTACAAACTGGTGTGTTGGGAAAAAGGCCTTAATGAGTCTTTGGTATTAGCTTCTATTGTTCAATGGAACATCTTGAGCTCAGTAAAAGATGGATATAATTTGTGAGGATCTAAAACTAAGACATCAGCTCTTGCCCTTGTATGCACTGCTTCAAAGGCTTTCTGTGAAGCCTTGAAGATCAAGGAAAAGGTAAAGATCAAGGATAAGGGAACAAACTATTTCAATCTGACCTGCCCTTTCACCAAGCTGTCTGGAGAGGTGGCAATGTGGGTACTGTTAAACCCTTCTGTTGTCAGAGCCAGCAAAGAAGCACAAGTTTCACGGACTTACGATGCCAGGTGATGCCACCTCTGCCTGTCTACCTCACTGAATATACTCTTGTAGGAATGGAGGATGTGTCATGCTCTTTTACATCTGGGGAGAAATGATTTTTCACTCCTGCCATTCTCTCCTACTCATTAAAAAGTGAAAGGGGTTTGAAGGTCTACTTTTTTTTTTTAATCATCTTGGCTGAGACAGAATGTTCAACTGCTAAAAGAAAACATTGAGCAAGATCCAAGGCTAAGAAATAAAAGAAAGGGACTCAGCTCAAGAGAAGAGTCTGGAATCCCTCAGCTTTAATATATTGCAAACTATGAAGGTAAGCAGCAAAAAATGTGGAGAAGTGTGTACAATGACTCCTCTACAGTCTTTTTGACTTTGGCTGTCCTTGATAGAAGTGGCAGATCGCTAAGGTTATCTCTCCCAGCTGATCCAGGATGGGTGGAGTTGCCAGACAGAGTTCTGCTCATCTTTTTTTGACAGTCTTGCCTCAAAGAAGATACTGCTCCTGACTATCTACACTGCCTTTTGAACAGGTTGTTCTTTGTTTCTCTTTTGCTTCACTGTTCCTCCAAAGTGAAAAGTACTTCAGATGAAACAGAAAGACTGGTTAGGAAGTCCTACCAAGTGTGTAAAATCCAGCCTCTTGAATTTGGATCAAATCGAGAAAGGTAACAGAAATTCCTACCATTTAGGAAAATTGTTATTGACACAACTTCAAAGCTATTCAACCTGTTTGCTGCCTATTTAATCTGCTTTTTAAATTTCAAGAGTGTAATCAAAATATATTACCAGTAAATTCAACCACTACCCTAAACATACAATGTTTATATTGGCATCTTAGATGAAATAATGCATTTGAAAGCAGAGAGAAAAATATGCTGTTTTTTTTTCAAAGATATGACACATCTGATGCAATAAAATTTGTTTGAAAAAGTCATGATCAGCTAAAAAGTAGTGCACCTATGTGACAGAAGAGAAATCACATTCAATTTTCATTGGTGTGATTTGCTGGTGCAGAGCTATAATAAATCATTTGCAGGTGGTTTTGATGGACAACTTAAATCTGTTACTCTGATGAAGCAAAAAATCTTAATCTCAGATATGGAAAGGTCTATAGCACCCTTTCTGATAAGTACTGGCTTTGAACATCTGTAATCTAAAAATGTTTAATGCACCCATGGAAAATAATGGGAATGAAGCGGCATGAACAAAGAACCCATTCCTGTGAAAGCATTTTGAAAAATCTTGCTGTAAATGGACAGCACTGAATGCTTTCATAAAACAAATGAAGTCTAGGCTGTGGTATAGCCCCAAATGTGTTAGACAGAGATGAGAGAGAATACAGGTTCTGTTTTCTTTAGGTGTGCAACAATGGTGAACTATCCTTTACAGAGCTATGCTTCCTCTGATAACCAAACTAGTTAAAGTCAGCATGGTATCTTTGAAAATGGTAGTCCCTTTTGATGCGCTTGAATGAAAGTGACAATAATCCTGTGAGTTTCTTGGTTCAGTTCTCCCTTCCACTAGGCGAAAAATGGAATCTTTGGATTTGCAGTATTTATTTTGCAATATCATTGCAGAAGAAGAAAGGTGAACCTAGAACAGCTGCACTTGGGTGCTGCTAAAGCAGAGAACAGAGGAATAGGTGCTGCCATGAGGTGACATACAGCACTCAACCCCATGTTACTGTTCCCCTTCATGATCTTTCTTCTTTTGTTCTGCTGAGAAGAGACAGCTAGGTCTAATTAGCATTTGACTGTAGGAAGAAAGGGTTAATTGCACTAGTTTTTGCCAGCTGGGAAGGTGCAGAGCCAACAGAAAATTGGTAGGGAAAGAGGGACAACCAGCTCTTGAGAGCTGGCGGGCTAGGAGACTGCTGAGCCAGCCAGATGAGGCTTTGTTGCTTGTGTTTGTATTTCTTTTTGTATTTTTGTATTTTAAGTTCTGCTTTGAAAAAGAATGTACTATTACACCTCTGCAAACTACAGTTTATAAAGCCAGCCCTGTGATGCTTTTCTGCAATGGCTACAGCTGTGTGCAGGAATACAAAGAATGAAGACAGACTGTGGTCTAAGCAGTTACTTGTGCTGGCAGTAGGAAATCGCTGCACAAAAGTAAAACTAGAAAAATATTCATTTCATACACTTTCCAAACTGCAGCTTGATTCAGTCAAGGTTCTTTTCATTCTCAGCTCCTTTGTTTCAGTCCTACTCCTGTTTGTTTTTCAAATTGACTATTTGCTGCAGGAATTTTGTTAAAATTTAATGGGCAGCTGGAGCTTATTATACATGGTTTTCCACAGTAGTATTTTATATCAGTACTTGATAATGGCACACCTGTAAACACCCTTTATAACTAGCACCTTTAGGCACTTGTGGGCTCTGTCTACTAGGGTCTACATGGCAGGAATGCTGGGTAACCATTATGCTGCAGCTTAAGCCCAAACTTTCTTCAACATATTTCTTCTTTGCTTCTTAATCTCTTCTGACATAATGTTGAAAGTTATTACTTAGCTGCATAAAGAAAGCCATCTGACAGTTATTTACCTGCTTGAATGTGGGACCAGGTATCCAGGAGCTGTTACTGCAAGTCAAGGCAAATGCATAGTTTCCAAGAAAGCAGAAATCCAACTGCAGTCATCTGACTCAACTGTCTATCTAGAGTAAGTCAATAAAAATCTGTTCCCCTTCAGAGAACAACTGAGGTTTTTCCAAATACCCTTTTTGACACCCAAGTCACAGCTAAATAGACCTTAAATGTCTTTTGAGAGCTTGTGGAAAATGAGATTTTTAGCAGCTATATAGCAAGTATTTAAATGTATGTCTTTCTGTTGAATAGAAGCGTAGATAGTAACATTAATCTATGAATTGTATGCTTTTGTATTCATCTATGAATTGCATGAGTTGCAAAACTTACTGTTTCTATGTTTTTTCTTAGCATGAAGATTGGACTCTTCAGAAGCACTTAGAGTCTGCTGAAGGTCATTCCTGTTGAAGTCACTATGAGTTTATCATTCATTTCCGTAGGACTGATGTCTGAAAACTCTATCCACCTGTGTGCTTTGATAAAAATGTGCCCTTTTCCACTTTTATACTACAAATAATGGGAAATTATACCAAAGGTTTTGTGAAACTCTTCAGGAGGAGCAACTGGGGAAAAAATCTTACCTGTAGTAGAATATGTGTTTTTTTTCTCATGACTAGTAGGCAGCATTATTACAATATTACTTAATAATAGATATTTTCAGCTATAGTTGCTAGACACTTTGAGTCTGTGAATTTCTTATGAAAACTCCTAGGAATTTAAAAAGACAATACTCAGAATCTTATTTTGGACTTAGGGTTTTTTTTGTAGGTTTTCACAGAATTGAATGAGTTAGGAAGAAAATTTTTAAACTAAATTTTGCTAAAAATTAAAATGTAACTTCTGCCCTATTGCTTACACACCTTAATAATATTGTTGTACTTTTTCTGTCTTGTTGTTGCTGTTTCTTTCTCCCACTGATAATTTCTAAGCAGCTAGTGTACTGAAAATACAGGAGTTGTTGAGATGGCTCTTTACTGACACCCTGAATTCAAGGCTGACTTTTGTGAGACTTTAAAAGAAAAAGTTTAAATTCCAAAGACTTTGTTCTACAGGTGAACATCGATACAGTAAGAAGTGTTGAGAGCTGAAACACTTGCTAATGGTAATTCCGTTCATACATTAGTCATATCCCCATAGAAGGCTTGCAAGCTTGAAAAATGTATTTCCCTTCCTTCCCTTGCAACTGGATTGAATAACAGAACCATTTCCATGAATTACTTACTCACAAGGACAGCAGTTAATATAACCTGAACTTCTAGAAATAACATGCTGAAGATTTTGTAGAAGATAAACTTAGATTAGACTTGCTGCAAACAGCATTCATGCAGTACTGTGTTAGCTACTGGAATAACTAAATGCTGACCTTAACTTCACAGATGATCTTTTATTTGTGGATGCTCAAGAATATTATATTCTCTATATTCTCAAGAATATAGAGAAGAAAACATGCTGGTTACAATGAGATCTAACTAATGCTGAGATTTTTAAAGCATCACAAGTAAAAAAGCGTATTGTATTAGCCAGAGAGGAAAAATGTGGAATCTATACAAGCCAGAAGCAAAATGGCCAGCTTAGGACTGCATTATCAGCAGCTGCTTTTCAGTCTTAAATAGAAAGTGCTTTTTAAGGAGGTCCATTGGGAATACTTCTACAAGTAAGTGAACCGATAACAGAGAGTTGCTGATGACTAAATAAATTGAGACAGAAGGAAAGTTCAATGGCTCCCAAAGGAGTTGCCATATTTCTTTCCAGGATTTTTTGGACAGAGGTACACGTATCTAAGTTGTTTATGTTGCCTTAAAAATAAGACTTTTTTTGAGATGTGGTAGGCATGCCCTAATCACATGTTGTTTGGATCTGTGCAATGTGTCCAAAGTGCTTCGCTCACCTCAGGCCCAGTGGCCACACCCAGCCTTGTAAAATAAGGGTAAGTTATGGCCTGAAGACTGGCACCTCATTGTCCATATTACCAAGCTATTAGCAAAGTGATGACTCTGACTGAATCTGGACCAACTGTGACTCTTCCAGACAACTTGTGGAAGAGAAAGTTTGAATGTACCTTCTCTATTTTGAAAGGTAGGATGAGGAGGAGTTGTGCTGAACCCATTGGGGACAGTGCAAGACAGTCTATACTGTTTGGTTTATTACTAGAAATATGATCACTTTGTATAGAGCTATAAAAGACAGCTATAGGAGACCTGAGATGAGCAGTAAAGGATGTCCTAGACAATTGTACAAAAGCTTCAACTTTCCTGGGATAAAGGTGAAAAACTAAGAGTTTGAATAAAAAGTATTCCAGGATTTATAGTTTCATTTCAGCTGTTTTTTTTTTTTTTTTTTTTGATGAGTGTTTGCCAGCATCCTGTACTGTGGCTTCATGTACTGCAGTACTGCATGGGATATAGAATGCATGTGATACAGAGTATGATACAGAAATAAAGAAATCAGTTTCAATACAACATGTGTGTAAGCTCTACTTGCTGCTCTCAGTTCAAGGGTTCTCAGACCTGACTGTAAATCTAAATCACAGAACTGCTGAAATTCAGATCCTATTTTGTTTGGCTCTTTACTACACCTCTACCATTCAGGCCATGATTATCTCTGTATCCACCTACAAAAATTCTTTTTGAGTTGCTTTGTTTTTACCTGTCATGGGAGCAGTTTGATAACACAGAGGACTACTGTTAGAGGCACACATGCTGTAAATGCCATTGCAGGCAAGTCGGCTATTTCAAAGACATTGCTTAAATATCATCTTCATGGCTTGTGTGGCCATTTGTTAAAAACAAATGGCATTTGTGGAGTCTGGAGACCAGGAGCAGTCATTAGGTGGATCTAAAATATGTGTCATCTGTTTAGTGTTGTATCCCCTTACACAATGTTTCTTCTTAAGCAGCCAGTCCCACACTATTTGAGATCAGAGAGAAATGGAAGACCCATCTGCAACCTGCTGATTAGCAAGTTATTAATAGATTATCTTGTACAAAGGGATCAATGTAATGGGCTGAGGCCAACTAGGTGCATATATGGTAATGAAAGCACCCATGCCACAAAGGTGGGAAAGACAAGATGATGTGACCTCTGGGGAGGATACCTTTGAAATGACTGAAAAAGAAAAAGAACGGTGGGATTGGTGGATGAGTCACTCCAGAATATTTGGCATCTATATCAAATCAATGGGTTTAGTCTGATCATGCGGTTTCCTTTCCTTCTGGGCACAGATCTCTACAAGCTGAAGGAACGGGTGGGTGTATGGTATGTGCAACCGCTTTATTCTCTCTGAGCTAAAAATAGTCTGCAAACTTTGGTTTTATTTTTCATTCCTAACAGCTGAGCCCTGGTCTGGAGGGAATGAATGTGTTATTCTACTGTGAAAACATCTAAACAGGTGGAAAGGGCAAGGGAGGGTAGAAAGGGAGGGTGGAGAGGGAGAGTCTTGGTTTAGGCAAAAATCCCATTTCCTTTCAAAAAACAAAGTGCAGCCTGGCTTCTGCGGGTTATTTTAAACTGAAACTTGAAAATTCCTCTTCTCTATTTGCATGTGTGAAAGAACCTTGTGTTGGGAGAAACCAGGAAGAAAACTGTTATGGAGACATTGACAGAGCATTAAAATTGTGGGCACTGTGCTTCTGCTTCAGCTAGGCCCAAGTTCTGCCAGCAAAGTTCATTTTTCACCTGTAACTTCTCTCATGCCAGCTGGAATTCCTCATACAGCTTTGGGAAAGGGCTTTTGTTCTAAGCTCTTATGAAAATTATCCATGTTCTGAGACAGCTCTTTCTAAAGCATCCCAAAGCTGACTAATTGTGCTGTTTGTTTAGCCCTCTTGTATCTCAGCAAAAAATAGACTTATTAAACCAGCTAAACTGTGCTAAATGTTATGCCATTTTTCACTGTGGAGGCATTTTCCATTTAGAAGTGCTATACTGCCTATACTGCCTGGTAAAGCTCTTTAACTTGAAATCCAGATGAGATGAGAACCAAGTCTGCAAAAGCAAGGCTAATCCATTCTGGTACTGTATGTTTAACAGACGCTTTTTAAGAAAAGAAAAATGAGAATAAAAGTCTAGATTTGAGCTATATTCAGTGTAATCAAAAAAGTTATTCAATGTTTTACACAAAAGCACTCACAGAGTTGATTAGGGTAGAAACTTTAATCCACTGAGGTTTAGAAATGAGGAATTTCTTAAGCACCACCTGAGATTTTTTCTTTTTTTCTTTTTTCTACAAGTCTGTATGGCTTTGTGGATTGTAACTCCTGCCAAAACACTTTTTCTAATAAATATTGGAAGAGAAAGGAGGAGGAGGAGAAAAAAAAGAAAAGAATACCAAGCTGAAATCTTATAAACACCCTCAAAAATGCAGCCCCTTCAGGAGATACTGACTGTTGTCCAAAATTCTCCCTTAGGTAATACAAGTTGGTAAATAATCATAAGCAGTCGAAAAGAAAAATGGTGTTGGTGAGAGAACAAAGCCATGCTGGATTTGACTCCTCTACATTTAAACCTTTGAATATACTTCATATTCCTTTACTGATATCATTGCTACATCTCTTGCACATAATCTAAACAAAGATCGACTGTAATTCCCATGTGTCCTTATTGAAGGACAGGTTAGGGCTGCATTAGCCCTGGATCTGCCTTTTTTATACCTTTCAGAAAAGGCTGCTAATATGGAGGAAGGCCAGGGGTCAATCTTGAAATGACAGGGCTGCCTCTGGCAGGTGAGCACAATTTGGTGAGTACCTATGGCCCTTGATATCATAGAATCATAGAATGTTTAAGGTTGGAAGGCACCTCAGAGGTCATCTAGTCCAACCCCCCTGCACACGCAGGGTCACCTAGAGCACATGGCACAGGCACATCTTTTTTTTTTTCCTATGAGACTACCAGTTGGACTACACAGGAGCCAATCCTGTAGGCTTGCTAGCAACCTGGAAACATGGATGAGTGATACATTTACCTCTAGCCCAACCGCAAGTCTATGCTTCCATACCACGGTTAGTCATGAAAATCATAAATCTTTGTAAATTCTTGCTAGCACTTGGCCTGTAGTGGAGAAACCAAGAGTTTGGTATGAGGCTGAGATAGCTCATTGCCTCTAGCTCACATGCAGCTATGCTGCAGAGTGTTTTTGGCCCAAGAATTTTGGCTACTCAAGGGCATCTTTTGCATGACAAATTCATTTTATCCCAGATATAATTTGTCTTGGCGAAATGTGATCTCTTCTAAATCTTCTGAAGAGCGCATGAGATCTGTAAGGAAGTGGAGGCACTGTGGGGTCCTTGCAAAAGATAGCATCGGAAACATATTACCTTGTGGCGATTTTTAACACTGTTATCATTCCTAGGTCCTCTTGGACGAGGGCAGAGAGGACTCTTGCTTGTGTGACTTATGCTAGAAATGAACCAAAATGAACCTAAAGACATATCTAGTCTACATAGTGTACCTATCCTCTAGCATGTGTTCTACTTGCAGTAACAGTGGTACCAGACTTTGTGCCCATTTCAGTTGTCTATATTATCTCTATGCAGTAGGTCTAGTGGTAGATTAACAGAGAAGTCATGTCATATGGTCTTCCCTTTTCAACAGAAGAAGATCTGTGTCCTCTTGTGAAGAAGAAGAGGTTTCTCACTGAGGTGGATTAGTAATATTTAAAATGCTTGTTGAATCTGAGTACATGGTCTACAGTTGTCTTGAGTAGCCATAATAACCGAGGACTTGCAAACTTCATTAGTTTTGCAAGGTTAATCTCGGGTTAACTTCAAAGTGCTCTCAAAAGTCCACTGGAATTGATGGTTTAATCTTGGCGAGAGCTGTCCTATCTGCTTTAGGGTAAGTGAAGACTAGTATTAGAGCTCCTTGGAGAATGCTTCTGCTTTGTGCAAGCCATCAGAGCAAAAACATGTTCAGAAGTTAGTGTTATAGCTTTGGGCAGTCAAGGGAGCCTGTTATGATTCATTCAGACTCCATTACAACAGTGTCATTACCCGTCACTGAAACAGATTCAATAAGATCAAGTGAAGTACAACCACAACAACTATGTCACCATTATCAGATATGTTTTTATTTCATCCTCATTACCAATATATACAAATACTGAAAATAAGGTGATGGAAGGACTAATCTTCTAGAGGACACTAATGAACTAGAAGACAAAGAAATGAAATATGAAAAAGGCAGAGTGGAACTGGTCATTCAGGGGAAAGTCAGAAAGCAAGTGACTGAGGAGGACTGCTGGAGGGGGAAAATGTGAGAAGGGAAAATGATTTTGCTGCTTGACTGCTGGTGTCAAGGTCAAAGAGGAATGATGAAATCAAAGCACCCATTAATTCTAACTATTTAATCTAACTTAGTTTGCTAATGCTGCAAGACTACTGGTTCACTTTTATCTAAAATTGAAAAGTGTAATTCAAAGCCTGTTCAAAGAGCATAATGAGATAGCCTGGAAGACCAATGACTAGAAAACATTTACAATTACATGTTATCTCCATGGACTCAAATTTATTATTAGCTTGCTTTTGCCCTTCAGGGCATCAGACAAAGGCCATCTATTTGTTAGGCTTTGGAAGAGAGCTAAGAAGGAGCAGATTTGGTCAGAGTGCAGGGCAGCACTCCCGTATCTCTGTCTGTGATTTCCGAGAGCAATGTAAGCATGTATGACGTGCAGCAAACTTGCTTTGTGCATGTACTTACTGCATCAATGAACTGCAAATGCATGGCTAGATTTGACTGATGTTTGTAGATGTCACTTTATTGGTTGTGGCAATAGCTCTGATTTGGTAATAAGACTTCCAGTGATCTCAGACAAATGAGATCAAAATTTGTTTTCTACCTGGACGAGGTTTCTGGATGGAAAAATTGGAATTATGGTGTATGTGTGGGTGGTTACTGTACTCCCCCTGTTTGTTAATTAGCACTTGTTCTTCTGGGCTGGTTGCTGCCTAGACATATTTAATTACATATACAACTGCTGTCAGAGTATCTGGGGGCTTGTGTAGAGGCAGCTACCTGAAATTCAAGGAAGTTCATGATACACTGGACATTTAAAATACACTAATTTATACTTTGCCAGTCACAACCCAATTTTTCCCTACAGCTGTGATTTACTAACAGGGTACTCTTTCCAGTCTCAAATTACTATGGCTTGAAGTACAAAATCAATTTCTTACACAAACTCAGTTAAAATTAATATATTGGTACTGACAATTTAATGTTAAACATTTTGTAAAGAAAGAAAAATGTTTCATGGTGTATATGACTGTGTACTATGGAGCATTAATACACTGATTGATTGAATATATTATGGAAAAAAATCAGTACAAGTTTTATCTTGACTATTATCACTGTCTTCATTGTATTTGATTCCTTATGGCCTTCACTGCTTTCAGTGGGCTTTGGATCAAACAGTTACTAATTTTTCTTCAAATCCCTATGCTAAATATATATGCAACATCATTTCCTATGAGAGTTCTCTAATCTTCTGGGAAAATGTTTGGTTTATATGGTAACCCAGAGATCTGAGAGTAAGTTCTGAGGCCACTTCTGATATCTATTAATAATTAATAATTTTTAGCCATCTGATGTATTTCCTTGCCACACTGCTAATATTAGGAAAAGTATGTTGTATCTATAGCCACTGTTAGGTAGCCAATGGCAAATAGTGACTTTTAGTAGACTACTATAAATAAAAACACATATAAAATGCTGCCAAGCAGTGTGTGATGACTGAAGACTAAAGAAAAGCACACAGTGAGATTTAGAAACAACTTCAATGTATAGTGTTAACATCAAATGTTAGAGAGTTCCTTTTTTTTAAGCTGAAAGATAAGTAGTGCTGTGGATCTGGACTTCAGGAGTAGGTACAAATTTCTCAGTACTCTCTAGTTCTCGTAGAATCAGTAGAAGCCCTCAGACCAAAAAAAAAAAAAAAAAAAGCAAAAAAGCTTTTAGTTGAAAGAGGAAGAAATAACTGTTCTAGTCTAAACTGAAATCAACTGAGATCCAGATATTCAGATGATGTTGGTGGATAAAGACAACTGATCTGATGAGCCTTTGTGCACGAGATGATGTTTTGTCACTGTCGTGTCACTCATCTGAGCTGTACTACTATGTGCCTATGGGATTGAGGCAAATATTTGTACTCCTCCAAAATAGGAGGAATTCCTATCCTCCAAAAATATCAAGTCTCAGTCTTGGGAGTGAATGTAGAGTTTTGCTTATTGTTATTGCAGAGGTTGTTTTATTTCAAATGCCAGTCACTGGAAAGCAGTTTGAGAACCTATAGATCCCCATGGAGCAAAAGCCAGAATTTGGGTCCAAAATTATCCCTCAAAAGGCTGCATTATAGCAAATGCTGGGTCATTCTAAAGAACTTCTAAACTGTGCCTGTTATTTTACTGTGCTAAAAATAATTTTTTTTAAAAAAGGAGAAAAACAAGTAATAAGGATGAAAGCCTAATCTTTGTCAGAGATCCAGACACTGTCTGTATTGTAATTTCAGCATAGGCATGTATCTGACATAAAATCAAGGAGGCAAGTAAAATGGGGACAGTTAGTGTGATTGTGCAAAACTAAAATTTAACCCCTTTTCAGCCTAGCCAGTAATAGCCTGTAGTGAATAGTGACCGTGTAGTTTGTGAAGGGGTGATTGTTTTTGTTTTTGTTTTTAAAAAGAGCATTCAGATAAGCTGAGTTGGGGCCAAACTAAAAACAGAGCTGAAGAATTTATCATTGACTAGAAGGTTTGTATGGGACCAATGGAGATTGGTACAGAGAGATTAGATTATCAGTATGCTTTTAGTTTTATCTTTTTCTAGAACCAAATAATTAGCCTCAGATGCAACTTCAGCTTTAAATCAGTTTTCAAGTATAAATTATTGGCATGAGAAAGACTGATGAAAGAAATGTTATAGAAAATATTATTTCTGCCAAATAAATTCTTTTCCAGAGGGATTCATTTAAATCAGCCTGGTTTCTGTAGGACTGCTGCATTTTTGCCATGAAAACCAATTACTAGAAACTCTATTCATGATTTAAAATCTACAGTGTAACCTGCCCTAAGCAAATTAAAAAAATGAAACAATTCTGACTTTAGAAATTGGCTTTTTTAGCTTCTGGAGTTTTGTTATAAAACTGAGAAATTGCTGGTTTCAAAATGAAGATGAGGGAACTTAACAGCTTTGTAGTAGACAAAGTTGCTTGAGTCATCCTGATTTCTGAAGTACTCATGAACTAGAAAACTGCAACTGAAACATGATGACTGAGGCTTTGAGTCTGTCACACCAGTTCACACTGGAGCATGTGGGAGCCCTGTGTGAGATACAGCTCTCCTGGAAAACACGGACCATCCCACCCTCAGACAGACTGCTATCAAAACAATGAGCCTAATGTAACTGTGAAATTATATAATTTTTTAACATTGGAGTCCTAAATTTGATTATTTTGAAGATGAAGGGCATGTCCATGGTTTGTCAGCAATATTCAAGTACCATTATGTTACTAGCAGCTCAGATATTTGAGCTTAAGTAGCTTTGTAGAAAACTTTACAGGAGCCTACTTAGTAGAGATGGAGTTGTCTGATTTTTAAACTGCTGTCTTTTTTTTCTTTCAAAGCAATGAAGATTCACCTAGTTTTCTTATGATGGTGTGGAAGACTCAACTATAGCATTTAAAGGGCCTTTCTGCAGAATAAGGGAAAATCCTTTTTCACATTTGAAAATTATAAGCTTTTATTGGAAAAAAATGTAAAAAATATAGTGAGAAATAAGTCAGGATTTAGGCAAAATGATAGAACCCAAATTAGAAATGAAAGAAAACTTTGTACACTGGTCTAGGTATCACATTTTATCTTTATAGGACTAATCTTTATGTTGCTGGTAGTCTTAGCATGAAGAGAAAACAATCCTACTCTGAAGAGAAAAATAGGTCTTTTGACTTGCACAATGGGCTTTTTTTTTTTTTTTTCCAAACTTGGGCATTGCCGCCTGTGTCCAGCCAAATGCAGATTGATCCCTTCTTCCAACCTGGGAAAAGGTCTACCTAGTTTTATTCTGTATAATATTATTACATTCTTCTCCTTTGTCAAGGAGAGTGGAGATCACCTTAAAGGACAGACCTCGATGCAGGGGTGGCACTGGCAGATGTGGCTGTAAATGCCTCTGTGCAGGAGATCAGTGCTTTTAATTTCCCCTGAGGACAAGTGGAGCTTTCTGTCTCCCTCTGGCAGCTGGCTCACATATGGTGATTTATGAACCAACTACTGCTTTTTGCCTGGGCTGCTTCGTCTTCTAGGCTCACTGAGGTTTTAAAGCCAGAAGTGACAGGTTCAGTGGTAAACACTGGGTCCAGCACAGCAATATGCTGAAAGTCTGACCTGGCAAGACTTCTGTGAATGCACAGTGCTTGCTTGGGTTGCAGCATCATACAGCAGTGTAACTAGTACTAGCTGCAGAGACACTCAATGTGACTTTCCCATGGAATAAAAAATAAAACAACATTTCTTAGTTATGGTAAAAGTTTTTACAAGTCTGTGCCCAAGGTAGGGGGGTTTGCGGGAGTAGTTGACACAAATGAGGCCTGATGTATGCCAAATATACGAGCTGTTCGAAAAGTACAATGTGTCATGGGCTCATTATTCATCAATGCTTCATCACACTGAGTTTATGGAGGCATTAAAAGTGGAGAAAAAAAGATGTCATTTACATGAAACACTGGAGACACTCCCTCTACCCTTTGATTCCTTCAGTAAGCTGGAAGGAGGTTTGTGTGTGCATGAGAAAGTGTGCTATACAATGCTGGCCTTTATTCTCTTTTTGAATTACTCATACTGTGCAGTATGTAGCAAAAAAAAAAAACCAAAAAAAAAAAAAACCCAAAAAAAACCCCTTTGGGACTTATTTTGCTCTTAAGAAATAACAGTAAAACACTGGAGCAAAGCTACAATATGATCTGATGCAGTGATGAGTTTTGGAGTTGTTTGGTGGGTTTTTTTTTTTTTTTGACCCTTAGTTTCTCTTTCTGTAAGTGTCTTGGAATATACTTTATGCTGAAAGTTGTTACTTTTCTAAATACACAGGACAAGCCAAATTCCTTCCCCAGCCCCCAAAGTCTTGACCTTGACAAAGGAATTACTGTTGTCCTACAGCACAAAGTTGTGCAGACTGTTAAGGAATCGAGGTGGAAAGTGTGGGCCTAAAGGAGCTGGCACTAATGAAATTGCTGGAAATTTGGATGTATCAGACTGGGACAAGGTGGAGAGCTTTGCATTTAAAAAATCTGATTGTGTTGCAACCGTCCAGCAGAGGAATTATATATTCAGTAGTTGAGGTCTTTTACTAGCTTTCTTTTTTTCTTTTTTCTTTTTCTCTTTCTTTTTCAACTTTCTATGCTTTCACTCCTGACAAAGAAGAACATTTTCTAAATCCAGCCACCCAACAAAACAAACAGGAATGTTGGAGTCTGAGTTCAGTGTGCTTGGGTTGGTAGGGAGCTCGTGCAATCAGGAGAAAGACCAAATCGGGGGCGTGCACATGGGTATTTGCATCTTATGCTGACGTCCACTTTCAAGAATTCAGGTGGGTGTGCTCTCCTGGAGCTGTCTGGCCATCCATGCAGATCTTAAGACCATTCAGTCACTCATTTCAGAGCCTGTTTATTTTTTTCGAAGTTCATTGCCAAATTTAGGCAAAACACCAAATATTTTTTCAACTTTTTTTTTTGTTTAAAAGGGGAGAGTCAACTTTTACTATCTATGGCATTATCTATTTGAACTTTCTTCAAGTCCATGCTCTAGTCTGTCATAGCAGAATGGATTGGACTGACTCCAAGAGAGTTTGTTTATTTCCACATATAATTATTACCTTGTAAACAGGATGCACCTTTAAGTTATAATTTAAATATGCTAAATGGACCAAACCAAGAAGAATTTTATTATTCCAGGACACAGTTATTACTAACTTAACAGGAAACACCTTTGAGCTATTTTTACAATTAGAAATGGCTGAAAATGGGGAAATCATTCTGTGGAAAAAAAATAGAATTGATGAATTTATTTCCAGTTTCAAAAGCCTACTATTTAAATGTAATAAACAGGTTATTTATCTGAGCTACCCAAAGATTTAGGTCTTGGTGCTCATACCATTGGTTTGTCAGGAGATCAAATAGAGCATTAAACTCTGATGGAAGGTAGGCTGGAGGTGGCAATGTCCTCATGGGGAAAAAGCCTGTCCCCATCCTGTCTCATCACTGTCTGCCTGACTGGCTGGACATGTCTTCAAACCTTAGTCCCCTTCCAAACCTTACATATGATGCCTTGTTTTGGAGACCCTTCATTTCTCACCAGCCATTCCCATCCTTGTCCTTAAGTGCTGTTCATAACAAGAGATGTTACTAGCCATAAGACACAACAGCAAAGGGAGAGATTATACTTTCTACAAAGACAAATTGCCAACTAAAAGTCTTAGGAGTTAGCATTCAGATAGAGATTGCAGCTATGAGAGGCATAGACTGTAGTGCATGAGATTTTGGGATAGCCGCAGTGCTCTGCTGAAAGGCCAAGAAGCTGTCTTGCAGTCATTATGTGAGTAGGCTTTCCCAGTAACTCAGATTTATTTATTTATATGTGCTTTTTTTGTTTTTAAGAAGATATTTTGTTTCAGAAACTTTGAGAATCATAGAATGTTTAAGGTTGGAAGGGACCTCAGAGGTTATCTAGTCCAACCTGCCTGCAAACACAGGATCACCTAGAGGACATGGCACAGGACTGCATCCAAGTGGGTTTTGAAGACCTCCAAAGAAGGAGACTCCACAACCTCTCTGGGCAGCCTGTTCCAGTGCTCTGTCACCCTCACAGTGAGGAA
>JAUBOD010000871.1:230450-252899 GCA_032353885.1 Nothura maculosa
GGTCGCTCTCTGCGGGGCTGCTCTCCAGCAGGTCAACCCCCAATCTGTACTGGTGTCCAGGGTTATTCCTCCCCAGGTGCAAGACCCTGCACTTGCCCTTGTTGAACTTCATGAGATTTCTCACCGCTCAGTGGTCCAGTCTGTCCAGGTCCCTCTGGATGGCAGAACAGCCCTCAGGGCTGTCAGCTACGCCTCCAAGTTTGGTATTGTCAGCAAACTTGCTGAGGGAGCACTCCATCCCTTCATCCAGGTCGTTAATGAATAAGTTGAACAGGACCGGACCGAGGACTGATCCCTGGGGGACACCGCTAAGTACAGGCCTGCAGCTGGACTCCACACCATTGACTACCACTCTCTGCACCCAGCCATTGAGCCAATTCTTAGTCCACCTTCCCGTCCACTCATCTATCCCACGCCTTCATAACTTGCCCAGGAGGACAGTGTAAGGGACAGTGTCAAAAGCCTTGCTGAAGTCCAGACAGACCACATCCACTGCTCTGCCCTCTATACAGCGAGTCACTCCTTCATAGAAAGCGATCAGGTTAGTCAAGCATGAATTCCCCTTGGTGAAAACTCTTGTCATTGCAAGGTTTTACTTTCATGTTGATTTACTTCACATACTACACTGACATCACAGAAGCTGAAATGAGTTGTTTTAATTCTAAAATCATGAAGGGTGTGCAGATTTATTATCGCCTTCTCCAGATAAATATGCCTACTGTATATTGTGGAATAGCAGGGCATGATACCTGTCAGGTCAATGTTCTTAAATGCTGTTGCAGTATCAATGTGCCATTGTTAGAAATTTGTCAGATGTATAATCACAAATGCATTTTGAATGAGACCATTAGTCTAAACATTGGGGGAATGCAATTAAGGTTTAATAGAAACATTTTTCTAATTTTTGAAAGAAGGTTTCATTGGATTAAAGGAACATTAATAAATTAACAAGGAATACTGAAAAATGCTTTATGTTGTTTTAATGAATGGCCCATCAATTATAACAGACTATTGTAGAGTCAAACAAATAAATGATTTACTTATGACCTTTTAGGGATATGTTTCCCAGAGCAGTAAAATTTTGAATTTTTTAATAGTTTTTCAATAGAACGGGACACAGTTTCTGAGCAATTTCATAAAAAGATCTTCTGAAATTAATGCAATATGTCTGTAAGGGATAATTTTGAGTCTGTGAGTCTTACCAGACTTTCATGTGCCTGGAGCACTTAAATATGGGACTGAAACCTACTAAATCATTAGAAAGCTGTACAGATTTTAACCAGTATACGCTATATATCCCCACTTTCTAGATTAGATTAGGAAGAGTGCATTTTACAAGTTCACTTTTAAAATGCATTACGCTAATTAAAAGCAGGATTTTTGTGTGGAAAATAACTTTGGCTTTTTTTTGCAATACCAGCAAGAAGTCACTCTATGTGAAGACAAGAAAGCTATACTGACTAGAACTTGTGATGATCAAAACCAAAATTGAGTTATCTGTCCTTCACCTCTTGCCATATTTAATTTGTTATTTCCCTTTAAATTCAGATTCTGCTTCTAAATGTGCAAAGATGAAACACTTTATTACTCCCTCTTGTTATATTACAATTATTGGCTTTTTGTTTTTGCTGCAGCTAAATGGTGAATGAGAAAAGTGACTTGTACACATGCTGCTTCTCTTTTCTGTGGTACCATCAGACTTTCCCATTGTGCGTACATAAGTAGTAGAGGCCATGACTGAGTAATCAAAATGAGTCACTTTCTATCTTCAGTGAAATAACCCTCTGTTCAGCATTTCCCCTTGCCAAGTAGCAGGCAGCAATTGCAAGTAGGTAATTGCACTGCTAACACATGCCAAGGCTCAGATAAGAACCAATCTGGGTACACACAGTGTATTAACAAATTCTCCAAGCACTGACTCTGCAGAATAAGATTCAGCATTTTCGTCCAAGATAATATGCTCTAATTAACCAGTGCATGGTACTTTACACTAAATACAGGGCTTGAATAGAACTTGGGGAATGGGATAATGGAGGCTTATTAGGTTAATAAAGAATCATGTGTTCCAAGGCTGACTTAAAAACACGATTAGACTTCCTTTAAAGTGGGCCAGAGTATTTCAGATATAATCAGTTCCCTGGAGGTTACAGAAATTATGAAATAGGTTTGGCAATTGATAAGTGAATCATTTATGCTATATGCAAAATGGAAATGCTCTGAAAAATACCAGGAACTTTGGTGTCTAAAAGCCACGTTAAAGTACCTTCAGAGACTGGATGTCTTTTGTTCAGCATTTGGACAGAAAACATCTTATTACGAAAGTGAGAATCTGTGTAAGATTTCTATGACAGAAGGGATGCTATATGTTATGCCATCTGGCTTCATTAAGATTCCTTGTTATTCTCTGGAAAGATTCTCCCTCTACCTCTTTCACTTGAATTTAGAAGTTGTCCCAAATGACTTTTTTGAGAAACTCTGATCAAGCCTAAAACACACATCTATCTAGTCAGCGGATGTTTTCCACAAACAGGCAACTTTTTCTACTTTGATGAATTAATGATAGCTTGCAAAATTGCATATTGAGTGCTCTTTTCTCATCAAACTTTTAATTGGAAAAACTGCATAATGTTTTCTTAATTAGATTTAATGTGCTTCTGTGAGTCAATTTGGGATCTTATGATCCCCAGCTTTGTATGCAGTTGTCTGTTGTCTGAGACCCAAATACTATGGCATTAGGATGATCTCCCCACTGGCCTACCCTTGAGGCCATGGAGCATCTACCTGACTTTGCTGCTATGTCCATTCTTCAGGTGGACATGGACATCCAGGCTCAGAAATTATGATACAGGGAGCCCATTCAAATTTTTATGCTAAATTATTAGCACTTTCAGTATGCATGCAAGACTTAAAGGACTCTGTCTCATAAAATATTTACTTTTGTCAACTTTTTCAATAGTTATGATAAGACTTAAAATGTGCAACATCTCAATTTTCATTTGATTGAATTGTCAAAATCCCTTCTTGAGTCATTTACTCTCCTTAGATGACACAGTAGAGCATGTACCACTAACAACCTTTACAACCTTTTTTTTTTTTTGAGGAAATCAGTCTTCTTACACATACACCTGATCAGTGCCATTAACTAAATCCCTGCTTTTCATTTACTCATTTCTTTCTTAGCTGATTACATGATTAAATTGCAAGGAATAAGCCAGACACCCCAGAATCTGATCATTAGGTAAAAATCTCACCTGAAAATCAAAGGGAGTTACAGCTCAACCTCCATCAGGATCTATATAAAGACCTGTCAGACTATTGAAAACATTATCAAAATGCATCACTCCATTAGGTATGTGTAATCTGAAGAGCTAAACGTGTTTTAGCATTTTTAGGGGAAATAACATGTAAAAAAATTCTAGAAGGTTGGGAACACATCTGAGGAAATATGCTGCTAGTAACTTTTGTATCATGTGATTAGTTTTGTACACTTACAAAGGATTATTTGTAGAGCTGGAGCTGGCAGAATTTAATCTTTATTTTGCAGATCTTCTCAGACTAATGTGAATTTAGTCATATTCATTTATTCAAATATTCAGCCAGCTTATCTTTTTCAGATTTTCTCCATTTCTTATCACCCATCTTCCTCCATCTTAGCTGAAAGTAACTTTTAGCTGAACCATAGCTAATATTTGAAAGACTATTTCCAAATAGTTAATCAGCCGCTTGTTTTACATATGGCACAAAAACATGGAAGAAGAAAGTTATCGTGTTTGGCAAGTTAAGCAGAACTTGGGGCTGAATTCTCTCAGTGTTGAGTGCACATAATTAGGCATGTTATGTCCTATGCTAGGACATTCTTCAATTCAAGGTCTCCTCCTCTTGAGAGGAAGGCCAAGGCAGAAGAGGCCCGGAATCACTTCTTGGATGTATCTTTCTTAATACATATGGGGCACATGCTTGTCTGGACTGGAAGGTGTTACCTGGGTAGAATTCATGAAGTTCACCTTGAGCTTGTGTTTTAAAGGTCACCTCTGATTTATCTGCTTTTCTTTTTTTTCTGTGCTGCCCCCACTCTTTCTTCTCTGTCACTGATGACCGTATAATCTATCATAAAGATAGGAGGAGCTAAGTCTGGTGAAGTTTTGGGTACCCCAGCAATAATGTACTTGTTCAAATGCCTTCTTGCCAACAGGCATCTGTTGCTTATGACTGATTCAGAATGATTTGCTCATGCAATTTAGCTTTTGTTTGGTCTTACAGACAGCGAGCTCTGCAGAACAGGTGATCTCACCCATGTCAGAGTAGGATTTGTTGAAGGGAGCAGAAGTGTTATAGCAGCAGTGATCTTAGGCAGAAAAGAAGACCCTCATATGGATAATGGTAAACGAGGAGAGATGGGAGGGTGAAAGCTGTGAACATCAGATTGTGTGATGACACTAATAACATGAGCCACTCTGTGCAGAACCTGAAATGAGTTTGCTAGCATGAGCTAGCAGCATCTGTTGTGGAAATAGCTCAGGTCTGGATGCAAAGGGCCAAAGCCCCTCACCCTGTATGCTCCATGAAGCTTCTTCCCTATACCATGGCTGCTCAGCTGAGCTCTGTGGGTCATCCTGATGTCAGGGTTCAGGCCACAGGGAAGCTCCCCATGCAAACCCTGTGTGGAACACACTTTTTTCACTCTTTCAGAAACAAAATACACGTCTGGATATGAACCTTTCTCAGCTGGGAGATCTTAGTATGCGTAAGGAGGAATACCCAACTTAACCAAGAGTTTTCAAGAGGCAAGATTTTTACCCTTTTCCTATCTGTAGTTCTTCATCTTGACTCTTTTCATCTGCAGCCAAATCAAACATACCTAAGATTCAAGATGGCTACATTCAGTGGAGCTGCACACAACAACTTGTTAAAGAAGTAACAAGCCTTTTGCCCCACTCTGTTGTGTGGCTACATTTGGGTCCCCTTTTGTTTATAACTTGTTTCAGTTCTGCACATCTGGAGCTCTGTGGTGCTCTGCTGGGAAAGGAATACATTTATGGCAAATGTAAGAATAAATATTTACCAGAATTCTTCTGTAGCAAAAAATCAGGAAGACTATTTAAAAACAACAACAACAATAAAGCAATCAGCCAAGAAATAATAGGGTTGTTAAACCTATTGGCTGCACTGATCTATTTTTATGCTAGAAATAACAAACAGATTTGCAATGAATTGTACTTAGTATTTGCAATAGAGTAGCACCAAGGGCCACTGCTCAGAGATCAGAGCCTCCCTGAAATCTCTTGCTTTCACATTCATTCCTGAAATATAATTTTTCTAGCATACAGTGTGAATACTCGCAAAAGAATGATGTGCTGAGGACTCCGTTAAGGTGCATTTTAAAGTTCCCATTGATATATGTGGGAACTGGATCAAGGCCAATTAAAAACTGCTTATTCCCAGATGAAATACATTGCTGCTGCAAGTGGGAGCACTTTTCAGTTTTGTCTTGTGGTGGTATTTTACGATATTTTATTTGAGGAATCTGAGTAAATTCTAGCTTGTGTGTCAGAAGCTTGTGTGTATCCTTCAGTCTTATAATGACCTTTTACTAGCCTATTACCTGACACTCTTTAAGTTGATGGAGTGAATGGAACTGATGTCTCTGATGAGGGATAACTTAAGCATTACATACAAAAGCATGTGCAAAAGCATAATAGTCCTTGTACTTGAGTTGTACCAGACCCAGGAAGTACAAAAAAGTAATTGCTCCCTTGATAGAGTTATTTTGTCTGAAACTTTTGCATCAAAAACAAGGGTTTGAAGAAATGGAATTCTCACAGAAGGGATAAAAAGGATTCAGGTGATAAAGTCGGCATTTAAAACCTCAGAAAGACAAAAGAAATGTTAAGGGAAGATGGAAGAAGAAAGGGGCATCCCACTTTAGTGAAGGGACCCGCTAGATCAGAGGGAATATCATTACAAAATTTGAGTGAAGACATCATAACCACATGAATCACATCTGCTGAAGACTGACCTGAGGTAACTTGAAATCTTGAAAAGATGCTGGCATAATTCACAAAAAATACTAGTGGACAATGAGGAAAGAGATGTAAGATATGAGTAACAAGTGTGTCTTAATTTGACCAATCTGTACAGGCTTTATACTGCTTGTAAGAACAAAATAATTGCATCACAGGCCTTTGCAAAGCTCCAGCTAGCATGAGGAAAGATATAAAGACGGCCTTTTTTCAGAAATGGAGAATATGCCACAAGAACAGAAAGAAAGCTGCAGTTTAGCAAGTCAAATGCTCACCTACCACATCTTCTGTTTCCAACAGTGTCTGGCAGCAGATATTTACAGGACACTATAAAACAGAGGATGTGCAGCATTTGTTCATTTCCTTGTGAAGTCTCTTACTTTTGGGTAACCAGCTCTTCAGGACTTCCTGATTTGCAGGTTTCTTCTGGCCAGTCATGTCCCATTGATGTAGGTTTCCTATGTGAATTTGTCCAATGTCTTTACATATTTAAATATGACTGTCCTAACTGTCCCATAGGAATAATGTGTACAAACTTAGTATGTGCTTCCCAATGACATAGACAGCTTTTTTTTCCCCCCTAACCTGCTAATGTCATTTTTTGTACCTTGTAGTTTGTGTTGCAAAAGTTAGTGATGAATTGTTATCTGTTGTCTTTCTGCCTCTATTTGTCAATTTAAACACATATTCCATGTCTCCCCTCTATCATTTTTTTTTCTAAGGGTTCCTAGTTTTTCTGGAGAACCTCAGACACCTATTGTCCTTATCTGTAGCTTCCTTAGTTCTCCTATCATCTCCTAAAAGAGATGGGGATCAGACTTGCATATTGTATCCCAAGCTCTGGAATGCGCTTTTAAGAATTTGGGAAGCTGGGAATGCTGGCAGCAGTCTGATGGCTAAGGTGACAGAAGCAGGTTTCAGTTCTTACAGTTGCCTGAGAGTGGGCCCAGAAATCTGGAAGCAGTACTTGACAATGTTGGCTCAGATATTGGAAAAACTTCGTGGGTGGGAAAAAATTTACTCAGAGACCCAAGACCTCCTTAATCTTAAGTCCACAGTAATGTAATGGGAGTCCTTGTTACAGAAAGCCTAAAATGAAAGGATTTGTGTCTCGGGAGATCTCATGTAGAGCAGAACAAAGAGAGAAGCTGTGTCCTTTTCAAATTTGGATGTCCTTCTCAAATACTGGAATACACACAGCATTTCAAGAAATTTTATTGGTCTCATCTTCTCTTCTTCATTCCAGTAAACCTGTATCTACAGGTAGATGCTAAAGAAAGGGTTAAGCAATATTCCAAATTTTGTGTCACTTTTTCTTTCTTTTTGCTGTTTCCATTTTCTCTGGAGTTGCAAAGTCTACATAATTTTCCCCAAATATCAACAAGTAATGGATCATCTTGATAAAACTCAGGCAAGGTAAATACTTTCCCACTTGATATCTATAAGCCTGAATTATATTCCCAAGGACTATAAAAAAACAAAGGCTCTTTGAGCTCAAAGGTATTACTGAGATCTTCAAGAAAGAAAATGCCCATGGGAGACAGAAATAAATCACCTAAGTAAAATCATAGAGTACATGAGAGAGTGTATGTAGAGAGTCCCAAATTGAGACTGTGGAAGGAGCTATAAGAAATTCTTGAAAAGATAAGATAGAAAGTACTAATTTGCAAGATAGTATTTAAAAAGGATCTACTGTCTGCTAAACATTGTTTTTTTCACTCTTTTCAGCTAGATATTAATTTAAGTAGAAGATAGAGAATTCAAATAATAGGAATACTGCTCCTTTCCTATCCTTTTACAGTTGATTCAAAGTCCTAGCCCTGTTTTCCTTTGACTCTTTAAATTCTAATCTAACCTTTGACCAGATGCAGTGTGGAAAAAAAATCTTGAAATAAACAGGCTTCTATATTTATACACATTCTATTTGTTTACAATAAAAACTGATCAAGGAGATGGATATTTTTGGAAATCAAATCATCCTTTTGGAAATAAGATTAAGAAATAAAAGAAAAAGGAATCCAATTCTGTATCAGTGTTGAAGGGTAAAGGATAGATATTAAACAAACTTTGTTAAAAAGTTTGATAAGCTGTGGAAAAGTTGTGGTACAGCACAGAAAAGCTGTAAAGCACAGAAATGTTCCACTTTCCATGTGACAGTGGCAGAGATATGCAGGATACATAGCAAATAAGTAAAAGCCTATGTGGTCTAGTGAGGCTCATATCTTTTCCTTGCCCCCTTTGAAATCATAAACTATCCTATTGCCCTTACCAGCTCCTTATCTCATTGAGTTTATCTGTCCTCAGTGGCTAAGATGGCAATAAAACTTTCCCTGTTTTGACCAGTTTTAATTATGTTTTAATTGAGCATACAGCTGCTCTGATGAAGGACACAACTATATTGCAAGTTGGTGAGTAGCAGGGTTGGTATTTGTGGCATTTGCTTCAACATAAGTCAGCCACCCAAGTTACATCTGTGTGGAGAGACTAGTTCTCAGGTGGTCTTTGCAACAATTTATTTTAAATTTGCATAAAAGCAAATAGAGAAGTAAGAACAAACAAAGGAAACAAAGCTTAATTCATTGTTATCCAGTATTTTGTCAGCATTGTAAACCTTTTAGTCATCTGTTACTCTCTGTCCACCATCTTAGACTAATGGAAAACACTGAGTAGAAGGCTTATTACCTGCTAAAACTTATTTAAAACAGAAAGTCCTGAAAATATGTAAATAATAAAAGGCAAATTCTACTGTCATGCTACATATGTTATCCAAATTATTTCATTAGACATACAGAAGATCTATATTAAAAGAATTTTAAGGCTCACTCATCATCATCATCATCATGATCATAATGATGAGTGAGATTTTGCCTCCTGCTGCATATATATTCTGCCTCCTGCTGCATTACTGACTTGAGCACCACTTGCTTGAAAATATCACAGGACAAAAATGCAGCCAGTGTTAATGGAAGAGAATAATATCCTCCAAATACAAGGATATACAAATATGTGTCTCTGCAGATTGCCTGGAAATGAACAGAGATATAAAATAGTAGGAATGTACTTAACTCCATGCAAATACCTAACAGGGATTTTTTTTTCCTTAGTGAAATAAAAAAAAAAATTAACTACAAGGCCTCTTTCTGTTATTTAAAGTTCTAACTGTAATCTATTTTAAATTGGTGATACCCAGAAGGGATGCTGCTGTAGGCAACAGAATTGCTGGTATAAAAGTGCTCCTTTAAAATGAAGTAAAAACAGTATTTTTATTTCTAAGCAAGAGCAACAATACCATGATACTGTTCTCTTGCAGTCTTTTAGCCCTGTGCCACGTGCTCTAGGTGACCCTGCATTGCAGGCGGGTTGGACTAGATGACCTCTAAGGTCCCTTCCAGCCTTAAGCATTCTATGATTCTATGAGTACAACTTTCTGACATGCAAACTGGGCAATGCATTTTTTTGTGATTTAATTTTCCAGTCAGGGGTTACTGCTTCTTAGGAAGAAAATCAGCATCTTTGCACTATTGAGAACAGAAACTATTTTGGCATCTTGGGTGAGAGAGTGCTAAGCAGATAAAAAAGACACTGCATGTCTGGGAAATATAAGAGGCTGGAGTTTGTAAGTGAACAAAACACACACACACACACACCCACACACCAGCAAGCAAGGCAATACCCTGCACACAACCATATTTAGGGCTACAATTAACTTAAAAGTGAGAAGACAAAAGATGCCAACTCAAATCCAGATTCCTTTAGAACTGAGTGGTTTGAGGACCAAGTCCTTGAGACTTCTGAAGCAAGAATATAGAACATTCTTAAACAAACAAAAATGCAATGAAAACCAATCTTAGACCCATATTAAGTAACAGTAGTGTTTTGAGACAAAAGTATTGGAGAGAAGTAAGAAAGATCATTACTGTAGTTGTTTTCAACAATGGCATTTCCAGAGATCCTGGAGTTTTACTTTTATAGGGTCCCAAATTTTAATTTTACTGTAAATAAAGCTTAAATTACTCCCAGATGATCTCTTATGGAAAAAGGGTGATTTAAAAACAGAATGGAAAGCATAAAAAAGCTGAACATTGCAGATTGGTAAACAACAACAAGTAAAGGTCCTAAAGGAATGTCTGTGGATTTCAAGGAGACATGGACTCATGCAGGATGTGAGTAACTCCCATAGACTTCCCACTATCTATAAGTGGGCTCACACTGACGTTATTGGTATCCTGTGGTGAGAGAATAGGACCCATATTTTTAGATTTGTATACGCTAGTTATTTTCTGGAGTTATTACTGCACTTGTATATTTTTAGTGGGTTGTTGTGTTCAGTAGCAATGCCTTTGCGTTGTGTTGTGCCACTGTGCAAACTTCCTGATGCTCATCTGTCCTTTGATCCTAGGACCCACAATGGAAGTCCTGCTGACTCACCAGCCACAGCTATTTCTTCCATAATAGGCACTCCCCAGGTAAGCAGAAATGTGCCAAATTGAGGAAAATAGCATCAATATCAACTCTTAGCCCCATGATATTTATAGTAAAGAAAAATTCCATGCTAGACATTTGTGCTTATGAGGTAGGTGCTAGGGTTTATTATACAGGCTGCATCACATGATCCTTATGTACAGCTCATAGCTGAATGTATCTTATTAATAGTCATACATAAAAAAGTAATAATCAAACGTTTATTTGATTTTTCCTGTACTTACTCACCTAATATTTTAGTAAAAGCAACAGAAAATATGGAGCTGTCCTCAGTTTATACTTTTCATGCTGCCTTTCAACAATGAAAATTTAATTTGTGTCATCAATTTTACATGCTAGCTCTGAGACTAGAAGCCAGACAAAATTATACAGTGAGTCATTACTTAAAAATACTATTCTCCACTCACTTCCATACAGATGATCCATGATGACTGCTGTTTAAGACAAATATGCTGATTTTTTTTCTGCAATGCCAAGATTATTTGTGAATTGCTAAAACTAACACAATATTATTGTAAATTTTGAAAAGATAAGACTGAATTCTTATGTATAATGTTGAAAAATGTTATATAATTTCAAGCATGATAAGAAAATTTGCAAAAATACAGTTACTTCAAGCTAGGGAATCAGACAATGTATTTTAACACAGACATTTTAAAAAATACTAAGTTTTAATTTATCTTTAGCAAAATTCATCACATCATAATGTATCTGAAAATCTTTTGGTAGTTTATGAGGGAATGTGACTATTGTCTAGCTCTTTCCATTTTGTTGTGAAAGTAGAAGCTTTAGAGCAGTCAAGAAAGTAGAAAAAGCTTTAGAGCAGTCAAGAAAGTAGAAGCTTTAAAGCAGTTCTTTCTTTCATTTTTATTTTTATAGTGCATGTTGTGATATAAGTTTATATTAGAGAAAGAAAACCTGAAAGATAAAGTCTATTTTTACTTAGAGCAGCAAGTGATGACATCTGAAGTAAGGCAACACATTAAACACAGTGTAAAGACATAAAGGCAATCAGTTATTCTGGTTCAAAATCTTTTTAAGAGATCATTTTGGTTGGTTTGCGAGCTAAGAAAGGTTGAAATTCATTAGTACTTGGTTGTGAGATCTTCAAATAGTCTTAAGATTTATTTAAGGACTTATTAAGCACTTGTGACTTCCTCTTTGAATCAGTGGCTAACTCAGTGACTTAATATGTTGTAGGGATTATATATAGTGCAAGAGATAAATGGCCATATTATCAACCTCTTCACATAGTCCTTACTTTGGTGTAAGGAAATCCACTGACATAATTTCTAATTTTCAAAAAGGTAAGAAAGAAAAATCAGATTCAGAATCTTTGAGCAAGAATCCTACCTTTGGTGGTCTGCTATCACCAAAAACGCAGCATTGCATTTTGTAAGGGAGGTTTCACAGCAGTGTTGGTAAAGTCTTTACTTGGATTCTTTTTGTCCATGAGTGTGGTTTCATATGGTACTTGAGTCAATCAAAATCATTTTTGCTGATATAACCTGAGTACAGGGTGGACCTGATCCACAAATTCAAAGGTGTGTATTCCACATGCTCTCTTAACTCCATCTGAAAGATAAGCCTACAACACATGTAAAGAATGCAGAAAAGATTGGCTGGATCGATGAACTTCCCCAGCTGAGCATGCAGCTGTGTGACTTACTGGTGTCAATAGAAGGAAAGTGGTGGGAAGCCATGGCTGGGAGCAAGGGTCTTTTCAATATGCAAAATGAAAGTCCCCATTTTCGCCTGTGTTAATTTTCTTAACATCAAAATCAACTGAGCTCTCTGACTGAGAGAGCACCATTAAAAGATGCTTCAGTCTCTCGGGTGGCCCTGCAGAGGATATGAGAAGCCACCGCAGTGCACCATGACACATTGGTCCTACTTCGAACATTGGAATTGTCACCTAGTTTTTTCAAAACACATCAGAATTTCAAAATCATGGTGCATGTGCACTGTCTGCCAGCAGGCTTTTGCTCCCTTTGGCTAATTCCTAGGAGATAGTCTGAAGTTCCATGATACAATACTTTTTATCATAATATGTATGTTTCTATGTATACATATAAAAATATGTATTTTATATATATAAACACAGAGAAACACAAACTCTTTTCTAGTAAAAAGGGAGGGCCATTAAAATACACAAGTTGTTAAAGAAACAATTCTACCAGTACATGCAATGTAAAATTTAAATGGCTTATTCCAAATAATTTATTATTTCTTTACTCTATTTTGATACATGTCAAAATCAATTAAAGGAAAGAAGAAAATCTCAGTCAGTGATGTGAATAGAAACATCTCACTGTTCCTTCCTAATGTAATCTCCAGATCAATCTTCCTTCACGCTGCTCTTTCAGGCAGTGATATGCTGGAAGGCATTTCACAGCTTCAACTGTTTTTTTTCTGTGCACAGGAGAGATTCCTGGTCTCAGCTGTGTAAATGTTATAACTGAGATTCGTGCTTGACTATTCAAGTCATTGCTTTCTCTTCCGGCCCACACAAGCCAAAACGCATCTATATAAGCATAAAGTGTCCAAAACCAACAGAGTATTTTTCACTTGAATACAGCCATGGCACATGGCTTACTCAAAGTACAAGGTACAATGTCAGGTAATTTATTTGTATATTTACTTGATATGGACTTAGCATGATATATAAAGGAAGGAACCCAGTGAAACCAAACACCAGCTCCTGGCTTAGGAAAGATGAGTCTAATCATTTATCTGTATGCAGGGCTTTAAAAACATGTAATTTATATGTATGATTATTATTAATTTGTTTCTGAATTTGAGCAATTTATGATTCTTTCACTGGGTTGAGTGCATACCTTGGTATGGATGCTTTTACCATTTTTCCATGCTTTCTATGGTGGGCTTTCGATACAGGCTTAGATCAATGAGAAAATGTCATTGTCTGTGACAATATGTGCATTAACATACAGGTCCTGCAAACAGCTCCACATAAAACGTGGCTCAGGCTTGTCACCTCTGTCCGCTACAGTTATTACAGCAGCTATTTCAGGAGGCAGTTCCAATCCAAAACATGAATGCATGGTGTTGTGCTGCTTATCAAAGCAGGAGCACGTCTTTTGAAGGCCTTCATTTGACTTATCAGATAGACTCGCATAAGGAAAAATCACTGCAGCTCACAATATTATAATGAAAATCCATGCTGAACAGAAGTAAAATTGCTAATAATCAAGCTTGCTTGACAGGTGTAACATAAGTCCTCCTCTTTCCCTCAACAGCATAAGGAATTAAAGAGATGCACAAACATCACTATGTCATTTAACATGAAAATGTTACTAATTGAATTAAATATCTTGGATGTTAAATTGCTTCACTGGCCTGTTTCTTTAATTGACTGCAATGGAGATTTTCTCTGTACATACTTGGTCAGGGTATATTTCTGCTCAGACTGGTAATGTGGATGTCTGTGAGAACTCTGTATATATTTATATAAATACATACATAAATAGAGGTATAATCATATTATGGAATCAGTGATTAAAACTCAGTCTTTTGTGACTGACTGGCACCAGAGGCATTCTGCGGTCCTACAAATGTCCAAATTATTACATGAAATGCTTAAGAGATGAAGTTATCCTAGCCACAACCACATTACATCTAAAACATTTTAGGCTAGTATTACTGCTTAAGTCTTAATGTGAAACCTGGCATTATAGCGCAATACTGCTAGAAAAAGTTAAATTGCTTGTAAGAGACCATGTCACTGAGTTACAAAGTGGGGCAACATTTTTCTCTTCCCTGGAGAAAAGGTCTGTGATTTCTTGTGTATTGTGTGGGGAATGCCAGGTACTTAGAGATGTGGATCATTTGGCTGTTTAATATCAGTGTCCACAGGGATACAAGATATATAACTTTGCAAAGCATCTTAATGTAGAACCACAGATAGCAGAGTGGTCCAGAAGCTTGTGTGTATCTAAACTAAAAGGGAAATAATTGCTTGTGTATATGGACAAGAATACCAAGAAAAAGTGATTTTTACCAGTAACTAGACTGCTCTGAAATGTGCTGTCCATATGTCCAGAACAACTACTTAACACACCCCCTAACTGCTTTAAGGGTCCCATAATGTATTTCACAGTCGTAATATAAGGAAAGTGTTTACATTTTGAAATGACTGACACACTAAATCATTTTGCAAAATAGTCCTAAATGTGGAAATAAGTAACTATATGCTTCTGTAAAAACATATGTAGAAAAATAATACCATGTTTTGAGAAATTAATGAAACAGTAATTTTACTGTTTCAAGCATTACTGACAGTAATTTGCAAAATGAATGCCTGAAACATTTTGCAAAATCAAAATTTTAGTTTTCTTGCAAAGCACTGGGTTCACAACAATTACAGAACATACTTATATGTTTGCAAATGAATTTAATATACAAGAAAATGAGCAACTAATAAGCAACGGTTACTTGTAGTAACCATCACTACCCAGTACTTTGCACCTTCTCAGACCCAGATGTGACAATTCAGCTTTCCCATGACCTGAGCTGTCCCTGTTTGGTTAACTGTAGGCTTGCCGTGAAGATGATTTTATGCTTCATATTCACTAAACAGAAGTCTGTAATTGTTTCATTTCTGCTCCAAGTGAACGTAAGAACAGATGTCTTGGGGCTTAGAGAGGGATATGGTTCCTTGGCGGCTTCTGCTAATCTGACCCAAATGTATATAAAGTTTAAAAAATTAGCAGAAAGTCCAAATGCCAAAAATTCTACAACTAAACATGTAAATGATTACCAGGCTTGTGTGTCTGTGTGGGTGCATGAGCCAGTGGGTGTGCATCCACATGCTCACAGCAAGTCCACATCCACACTCGCTACTATTAATCACTCTGTTTATGTATGGGTATTCCTGGCTCAACAAGGATGCAGGCAGAGAACACATTTATGGTTTTGGAATTAGTCTGAATGCACCAAATGCCTTTTCTTTATTTCCTTTTAAATAGTGTTTCTTCACAGTGGAGATCCTTGACAATCACATAATAGATATTATCCGTATTTCATTTATATTGTTTCATAGATTGTTAGGTAGAAACTGCTGAAACTCTGTGAACCTATAGTGATTCCCTGATTACCTGAAGGCATTTATACTAGAAATTCTGATTTTTGCCATCAGCTTAGTCAAAAATCTTATATACATCAGCATCCACTCTATGAAATTCTTTCAGAGGAGCCCAGAGAATCTAGAAACTACACAGTAAAGGAGTACCAAGAAAATTCAGCTATTACCTACCTAGGTCAAATGAAGAGAGGCAATGTTTAAGCATGGCTAAAGGAAAGACTCTTTCCAATTTTGGAGACTCTTTTAACTTAAGGTTTCCAGTTCTATGGCTACATTTGTCAAGCGAAGTGACTCCTTGCATGATGATTTGGCTGATAGAAGTCTAGCTGAGAGAATGAGGAAGCACTGTAGGGTGCTTCCACTGGCTGGTGGAGATCTCATCTTTGTCAGGCTATCCTCAGGCTTTAGTAAGAAATGAATTAAACTAGTGCTGGCACTGTGGAATTAACTGAGGAATAGCCTTCACAGAGAGAACTAGTACATAACCTGCCTTGGGAGATTTGTTCTCTTACCTGGACTATCATTAAAATGCAGTTACAATCAAAACACAGATTTGTTGAAATGCTTAGGAAGATCTCTGTTAAGAATTCCTCTTTGATAACACAGTAAATCTCATTATCCATGAAATCCACAGATAATAAATATGCAAAAGTTTGAATTAGCATGATTGTAACACAGGGACCTTACAGAGGCTGCCAGAGTAAAAAATATACTAACCTTCTCACCAAACCAATGAAACATTTTGTAAAACAAACATTTACAAAAGGCTAGATTCAGTGATTTTAGAGGACCATACTGGAATTAGTCAAGTTCAATTAATCAAGTCAAGACTGTGGTATCCACAGTCAAAAAGAAAAGAGTCAGGCTTTGGATATGAGTTATACTTTAAAAGTTTATATATGTGACTCATATGGATGTGATGCACACACACAAACATATATACATTTGAATATAACAATATATTATACATGGGTGTATATATCTACTTCTATATGCCTGGATAATACCTTCCAAATAAAGAGAACTAGTAACTGCTCATGTATGTATATCAATGTAGATATGAAATAATGATGAAGCACCTGAAGTGGTGAATCATAGAATGCTTAAGGTTGGAAGGGACCTCCAGAGGTCATCTGGTCCAACCCCCTGCACACGCAGGGTCACCTACAGCATGTGGCATAGGGCTGTGTCCAAGTGGGTTTTAAAGATCTCCAAAGAAGGAGACTCCACAACTTTTCTGGGCAGCCGGTTCCAGTGCTCTGTCACCCTCACTGTTAAGAAGTGTGTTCTTAAGTTCCTCTGGAACTTTTGGTTCCTCAGCTTGAAGCTTGAAGGACCTATTTCTTTACAGCAGTTTCATTCAATAGTTATAAGAAGAAATACACAATATTGAACTATCTGGAAATAACCTCTGTTGCTCCTCAAATGTCATGATAATATTTAGAAATCAACTATGAAGCATACACAAGGTCTGGCATTATTTCTCATTTTGGCTGCCTAATATTTCCAAGAGGGAAGCTTCACTCCTGTGTCCATGGATAACATCAAACAATATTCAACTGAATATTCAATCAACAGAAAGTTTACAGTGTTACATGGTTTTCAACCCTGATACAAGAAGGAAAAAAAGGCAGAATATAGAGGAATATGCTTAAACCCATATGCTGGATTTGAAAATTCATAGGACTGGTGAGAATGGAACAAAGCCAAAGTCTAGATGTGACTTTTGCAAATGGTACAAATCCCAGCTCAAATCACTCTGAAACTCTGGATATTCAAATTCCACTTCCAAATCTGCTGCTGTGCCTCAAACATAACTTGAATCTGAGGTGAGTAAATACATCATGATAGCAAGTGAGTCTGTTTAAACTTCTGGTATTCTCAGGTTGTTTTTATATCCAGCTGTTCTATGATACCTGCTTTTGAATCAGCCTTTGAAGCTGGCTGTTTCTTGTAAACTCTTCTGGCTGGCCATTGCACTTGCTGGTTTCTCTCTAGCTGGCAGGGAATGCTGGTGTATGGAAGTAACCCTCATATGTAGACATAGTTCTTCATCAGTTAGAAAATCACAGAAAACATCCCCCGTGAAATCTGAAATGTATTTGTTTTGTAATAGTGCTTGGAGAAAAAGTCAAAATGTTTTTCAACTGCTGAGTATGTCTACCCTAGTCTACCCTGCTTTGCTAGTCTTTTTAGCAGTCTTAAAGTAGGATGTCCTGTTTTACAGCACTGTTGCTTCGGTCAAGAAGCATCATTGCATTGAAGTCACAGAAAACTTGTAGAAGATGGATGAGTAAGTTTTTAGCTTGCCAGCCTCTATTCTTAAACAGATAAAGGGTCCAAAGATTTCTCAGGGTCTGACATGATAGGACAAAAAAAATGTATTTGTGTTCTGTGATTATTTTCCCTTGTCAAACCAGTAGGGACAATGTGCAGATTTACTTTGAGACATTCAGTAGCCTCAAGAGAAAGAGGCCCTTTGGCAGGCATTCTTAATTTTTCAGTAATACTATTTTTTCTAGGTGAAATAGCTAAGCCCTATTGCCAAAACTTGTATTCATTCTTTACACTTTACAAATGAGAAGGTATCTGGGAAGAGATCTCCAAGAGAAGTTTTCATGGTGATATTCTGTGCTTTGAACTCAAAGGCCACAGTCTCAAAGAACGAGTTGCTCCTATTTATGGTCCCCCTGAACGGTACCGACTGGAAATGCATAATAAAGAAGAAAGAAGGCAGATAGATACATTTTTGGGCTGCACTTGCAAACAGTCTGGGAGGGAAAGGAGGCAGAGCTCTTACTAGAGGCAAATGCAGCTGCAACAAGCACAGCAGTTTCATCTGTCTTGCCTTCTCAGACTATAAATCTGCTGATCTTGAGGAGCATCCTCATTCTGTGACAACCATTCACAAGTCTCTGGCAAGCACTGGCATAGGGATGGCTGCCAATATCTACAACAGCAAGGGCTGTAGTTGGAGAGCTTGGCAAGCAGTGTAGCATGGCAGTTGTAGCAGTTTCTGCCACTCATTTTATTTTCCCTCTGCCTCAGCTATGACACCGCCAAATGCTGAGGGAGAAGTCAGCCAGAAGACAGATATAGATCTCTTGACCCTGTGCAAGAGATGGAACACCACATGACCGAGAATGTGGTTGCTGCATGAGGTCATGTAGCATCAGAATCCATGCTGTCAGGAGGAGATGCTACCGCAGAAAGGGAAAAAAGGATCTCCTGACATGCCTGTGTTCCCTTCAGATGTCAGGTATGCCTGCTGTAATGTCACAAGGACATTGAACATTGTTCCTATGTATTGCATATATGAAGAGTGTACTGCCCCTTCTCACTCTTCCCTTTAGGTCTGTCATTGCATGTGGTGGATATGGCTGATCCACACATCAGTTGCTATAGTGTAAGCATCTAAACACCTTCCAAGTTTAACCCCAGCTGTACCTGTGAATCTTTGAGTCTATCGAGGTCTGAGCAGCTGATGAGTGATAAAGAAGTTACCCTAAGGGTAACATCTCAGCTGGATATGTTGCAAAACATTGCACTGTACATTTTGCAGACACCTGGGGCTTTTTCTGAAGCATTAACAACTTGATACGCTCCAAATACACTGCAGTGGAATGAAATGTAATGAAAATGGTGCTCCAATACCACACACAAGTTTGGAACACATACAAACATTTTATTTGTGGGCTGAATGATTGGGGCTAGAGGCTGTTCTAGAGGAAGACAACAGAAAAAGCAGAACCATGCTGGACATGTAACCTTCTCCAAATATCTCCACGATACTAGAAATTTTAATTCATGTCCACATGGCTATAACAATTATAACTTAAGCTGATTGGTTTCAGGGTTGACTGTACATTTGCCTGATACTGTTTACATTACCTCAGAAGAAATCCAAAAGGTTTTAAAAGGTCTAGTTGTAACATGACGGAGCCATTTATTGGCCTCATAACACAGGACAACATCATCCATGCTGTCTTGATGCAGTGTCCCTGCACAGTTTCTCTCAGAGCCTCCATCTTGCCACTCACAGCCTTCTTGTGCCTTTGAGAGCAGCATTCCTACTATAGCCTGGAAGGGATAGATTTTCCTATGTGCAGGTTACCTTTCTCTCTTGCTGCAGACTGGCAACTAATAAGAGCAGATCTGTAAGTATCATGTATGAGGGCTTCACACAGAGCAGGATGAAGGATTCTCCAGTTCCTTCTGAGCCAAATGAAGGATGATTTTTTAAAAAAATTTCACTCTGAATAGCTCAAGCTACAAGCAATGGCCAAGAAAGACCATAACATTTGCTTCTGCATCTTTTTAGTTTTAAACACTGATCATCCTGATGGAGGTAGCTAGGCAGAGATAAGGTTAAAGAGTGGATCCTACTAACTATCATCTTTTTTTTTTTTTCTGTTAGGATACAGTGGAAAGCAGTGTTATTTTAAGTGACTTGGTTTATTGGGGAAATTCAGTTTGCAACTGAATTTTCATTCATAATCTGTATCCATGCTATATATAAACTTTAAAAATGTTTCTTAGGATTTTTTTTTTTGCTTCTAAGCCAATATTTGATGGCCTTAAAAACTGTGATAGCAGTTTTATGAAGAGTAATTTGGTCCAAGACCTTTAAGAGCAAGAGCACCTGTAGCAGATGGCTTTTTGGTTCATCGATGTGTGCAGGTTCTGCACAAGTTGTCATTCACAAACCTGGCACAGAGACATGGCCCTCATGTAAACTGGTCTGTTTGGGATGTTCCTCTGCTCTTTCATGCTCTCACTGAATAGAAGACATTTTTGCGGGGAGAACTCCTCCCCAAAATCAAAAGTCTCCCTGGTACATCTAAAACTTTGTGGTGGCTTTCACCTGAACTCTTCCCAGCACTCCAAAGCATGTGCTTTCTCCATTAGTTAGCACTGCGGGCCCACAATATCTGTCTCTCCAGAAGGAGCACCTGAAAATTGCAGTATCTCTTAGGCCAGGTGACCAGGCCACAGCATGGTCAGCACACATCCATCAGGGCTATGACTGCCCGCTTTGTGTATAGCATCTAACAGTGTCTCTCCCTGTATCTTTTTTCTCTTTCCTTCTTTTTTCTTTGTTTACTTTCCAGAAATTGTCTGAAGTGCTTCCAGACCAAGTTTACCCAGCTCCAGTTCTGATCTGACTTTTTTTTTTTCTTCCATAGGCAGCCTCATTTGAACCTTTCAGCAGCTTAGTGACTAAGTCTGCTGACTTGCAGCATCCCTGGCGAGCTGCTTTAGTTAGCCTGTGTCTGTGGGTCTCTTCAAAGAGCTTCAGCTCTGAACTGTGGCACATTAGCAGTTTGCTCTGCTTTAAATAGATAACTGAATAAACTGCATGTCAGCAAAGGAGAACTGATAGGGCAGTTCAGCCAACAGAATGATGAATGAAGGTCTAGATTTGTGAGGGAAATGGTGCAGGAGAGGGGGATAGGGTCTGGGAAAACAAAAACAAACAAAACAAACAAACAAAAAACCCCAGCAGAATCCAAAAATATAGCACAGTAAGCTATCAGAAGTAAAGAATGACATCTGAAAGGCATTGATATTTTCTGAATTTTCTAATGAAATGGAGAAACTTCTTTTATTTCTTTGGGGTTTACTTGAAACATGTCATTTTGCAACAGAAATGTTTATCCCTTTAAAGTCTTCTTTTTCTTTTAAAGGAAAAAGTCCTTTTAAAGAAAAAAAAAGCAATTTTGAAGTAAAATAAAGTTTAATTCCAGGAGTGATGAAACAAGATATTTCAGCTTTCATAAGTAAGACATTTCTATTTTTTTTTAAATTATTTTTCTTAGTATTTGTTTCCCTCATTTCTTTCGCTGGGCGAGATTCCTAAATTTAATTGTTTCATAAATAATTTCTGTCTTTCCAAAACTCTGTTTTTGGGTAGATTTATTTTGTTTTTGTAAAAACAAGAAACTATATAGTGCCAACAGACCTTGTTCAGAAAATCAATATTATGGCTAAGCCATTAGACTGGGAGTCAGGACATCTGTATATGTCTCCTGGCTTTGCCAACTGACTTCATGTTAGCCTTTCCGAGAGGTGAAATTCTTAAAGGTATTCTGGCACTTTTTTTAACATGCTAGAGTAAGTTAGACATCTAGTATGTGTATTGTTATTATTTCATGAGTATTTGCTGACATCCTTGGTGTCTTAGTGTCTACACTTCTCAGTGATGTACACCTTGGAAATCTTTTCTCACAAACAAGGGTCTTACCTTTGTTTCCTGCCTGTGAAATACCTGCTACTGGAAAAGGGGACTTTTTTTTACAATGTAGAGTGCTGGAGGCATTGACACACATTTTTTTTATTGCAGGGTTAAATTTTAAAACATGTCTTCTTGCTTTGCTTATTCCTATGTCCTGAGATTGTGCTGCCATCCAGAGGGATCTGGACAGACTGGACAACTGGGCGATGAGAAACCTCATGAAGTTCAACAAGGGCAAGTGCAGGGTCTTGCACTTGGGGAGGAATAACCCTGGACACCAGTACAGATTAGAGGCTGACCTGCTGGAGGGCAGCCCCGCAGAGAGGAACCTCGATGTTGTGGTAGATGACAAGATGACCATGAGACAGCAGTGTGCTCTCGTGGCCAAAAAGGCCAATGGCATCCTGAGGTGCATTATGAAGAGCATCTCCAGCAGGTCGAGGGAGGGGATTGTCTCCCTATACTCAGCCCTGGTGAGGTCACATCTGGAGTCCTGTGTGCAGTTCTGGTCTCTCCAGTACAAGAGGGATGTGCAGCTGCTGGAGAGAGTCCAGCGCAGGGCTACGAGGATGATCAGGGGCCTGGAACATCTGCCCTATGAGCAAAGGCTG
>JAUBOD010000871.1:254944-266465 GCA_032353885.1 Nothura maculosa
CTGGAGAAGAGAAGGCTGAGGGGGGACCTCATCAGTGTCTATAAATACCTCAAGGGAGGCAGTGAGGAGGATGGGGCTGGCCTCTTTTCAGTGGTGGGCAGCGATAGGCCTAGACAGTTTCTAACAGTGAGGGTGACAGAGCCCTGGAACAGGCTGCCCAGGGAGATTGTGGAGTCTCCTTCTCTGAAGATCTTTAAAACCCGCTTGGATGTAGTCCTGTGCCATGTGCTCTAGGTGGCCCTGCATGAGCAGGGCGTTTGGACTAGATGACCTGTGAGGTCCCTTCCAGTCATAAGCATTCTATGATTCTATGATTCCATCTGGGCTGGGTGGGAGAAAGAGATATAGACACTCTAGACAATGACCATGTGAATAGACATCACAGGCGACCAGGCGGATGTATTCTGCTCTCAGGTTAGGGTAAGCCAGCAAAAATCTGGGGATGTGGTAGGTTGATGTGGCTTCCATGCTGCTCCCCTCTGCAATGCTACACTACATTCAATACTCAAAACTGTGCAAATTGATTACTCAAACATGTTAGTGTGTTCTGGTACCATAGCAGCAAAAAGCAGTTATAATTAGTCTCTGATCAGCTCACTGAAATTATTTCCTGCATAGCAATCTATCAGTCCAGAATACTAATTAAGAAGAGAACAATGAAAAAAAAAACAGAGATACTACATAACACAGAAATATTTTTCGGAAACAAAGCCAAGCTCGAGCTAAGGAAGAGCCCAAACATTGGAGCTAGGTTTCTGCAAGGCTATTTATGTGCAGATTTAGCTCGAAAAATTCAGGCAACTTTCATTCTCACCAAATTCTCCGTCTTCCTCTGAGTTACTGTTTTCCTACATCACCCTACAGCATAAGTCATTAGGCCACAGTGACAATTAATTATATTAGACTGGGACTGCAATACTCTTCTTGCAGACTAAAAATTGAAAACGGTGGCTTCTCCAGAGGAAGGAGCTGTCACTGTTAATCTACAGATAGGGATGGCAAGGAAGGTGTCAGAGAGACATTTGTTCAGGGTCACAGTCATCACAGTGGAAGGAGTATCACAAGATACTACCATGAATTTTATTTCTTTTCTGTCCTTACATACAGGGGTGTTGGTGATATTCCACACTAAGGAAATTTAGTGATATATGCTCTTAAGAGCGGGAACTCTTCTGTTGTTGGCTCACATTGCAACTGGAGATGAAACTTGACAAGTATACATGTGATCAAAGTGCACTAAAGTTGCTTTACTGAGCCCTGCATGTATGGTGGTAGCAGCACAGAATTCAGTGTGCACTATCTGCAATGGTAGGAGGCAGTGGGGCCTGAGCAGGCTCCCAAATGTAGTTTGAAGAGCCCTCAGAGGCTGCAAGTGAATCTCTAGATTACAATTTAGACATCCTGGATGCACTTTTCTGACTCCTTGTATAGCTGAAGCATTGTACATATATCTAGTAATGTCCATATGGTTTACATTATAACAGATTCCATGAACTCACAGACCGAAGTGATAGCCTGACTTTCACAATAAGATTGAGCCTTCTTTGTATATTTCCTGAGAATTAAAAATTAAAGAATGTAAAGAGATTATTAATATAGCTAAGCCCTGAACAGCTGTATTTTTTAGAGCTGATAAAATGCATGTTGTCTTTATGCAAAACTCCCTTGTTGATTCAGTTACCCTCAGTTATGAATTATTTTCATTGCTAAGATCTTTTAATGATTTTTTTTTGTTCAATGATAATATCCAGGAGGCCCAAAGCACCCATCTTTCTAAGTAAAATGGTGTCTTTCTTAAAGTAAGGACATGACCCCGAGGATTCTGCATCTCAGGGAAATTCTGCAACCAAATTCTCTTTGTATCTAAAAGGAAAGGGAACCAAGCTAAGAGGGGATATTCAGAGACGCCAGTGAGAAAATGTCAGCAAAAGAACGCATTTCCAGGAAACCAATATTTTATCAAGCAAAGCATTTTCCACTAAAATATTGGTTACTAGCTCTGATCTCCCCACTGCCCATCCCCAAAGTCCTCTAGCTTGTGGTGGTGGAAGGCAGATGATATGCAGTTAATTTCCTCTTGTGCTCTGTATGCAACTCAGCTTGTGGCCTGATTATTATAGAGGTGCACATCCTTCTCCAGAGCAAGATGGAGGGATTATTCAGCAGAAAAACACATTCTTCCATCATTCCTGTGCTTTCTATAGATAGACTTTTTCCACTTTATAGTGCTTTATTAATAGAAAGGTAATGGCACTGCCCACATAAAAGGCTACCTAAGCTTCTATATTGACAAAGAGAAATTTAAGTAAATGTATAAGTTTCTATAAGAAAAGGTCCTTGGAGTATGCTTTCTCTGTGTGTACACAATGTTTTGGAGAAGAGTTCATGGTGTACATACCTTTGTGACCAGTCACTACAAAATATCACCCCAAAAGATTCTCGTAGGTCAGAGTGCACACACATGTTATCTGACATTGCTTATGTTTTGTTAGTTCTGAAAAAAAGCAGACAAATTCAGCTTTCAGGCCGTTAACTTTTTTTAACACTGCAAATGTTTAGAATCTCTTATTTCATAAAATAAGTGAAATAAATTAAGCATCCTTACCCTAAAAGAGGAGTGGACCATACTTTCTTCTTTGTAGTGATGTTTTTAAGTCCAAAAAGGACTTATAGCAGGAAGAAAAATTAAGGACACTGAATGCTGAGGATTCAGATGCATGTGGACAATAAAAATATAGTTTGGCTTGCTTTGGAAAAGGAAAGTGAAAACCTGAGGATTGTTTGTGCATTGACTTGTCATAGTGTCTTTACAAGTGTGTACCTACCTGTTTCTTCATGGATGCAACCAGAACTGTATGTTTTCCACAGCACACTGAACTGCAGGTAGGAAACATAACTCAGAGATTACTAGCACTGTGTTGAGAGAAAACACCAATCAAAAACCTGTGGGAACTTTGGTGTTTTTATAAAACATGTCTTAATGGAGAAAGACATTTAGAACACAAAGCCATCCTACTAGTAACAGTATTTAACATTTCTCCTACTTCCATTAACACTAATTCTTACAGGAGGAAAAGCTGGCAAAGTTCATTTGGTTTTAATTAGAGGGGTGAAGTAATATATGACTAGGGCTTGCAAATCAGTCAAGCTGTTTTGAGAATTCTTCAAAGTAGTTTACAAGATCTTTTCTTCTTATCATTTTGTTCCCTTAAGAAAAAAAAGAAAAACAAAGAAAAAGAAAAATCTATTTGAAGTATGCTGTCGAACTTAAATGGGGCTTGTGGTAAGCATTAGCAATAAAAGAGCAACTTTAAGTGCATTAGAAATGATATTTTATCTTTTTGCTATCTCATTTTTTTCAGGTTTTATGATTTTTTTCCAGTGCATATCTTCAGTGCTCTTCACCACAATATGGTCTTCTCAAATGCTAGTCTATTCAACTGACGAGCAAGATAAGCTGTCATCCACTTTACCTAGTTTTTATTGTATTTTTTCTGTATTATGTGAGTTGCAATTAGAAAGAGTGAGAAAGGAGACAGGAGTGTCCATTTTGCCGATTAGAATCTATATATATGAGAAAAAATAAAAGAGAAGAAATCTGGCTTCGCTGAAATAATCACAAAGAAGGCCATAAAGTGCTTTTACAAGAGTTCAAGTCTTGGTCAATTAGATTCATGTTTGCATATATATCATTAAACAGCCAGGGTCCTGCAGCAGGTGTTCAGTGGGGCAATGCTCGGTGTCACAACAGCACCTGTGCCAATAAAGTGATCCCCGACCATCTGAGAAGTCCTGAGAAACACTGGGAATTTTAGTGCCGCAGAGACACAACAGATGTGTTCCTTGTCTGGCCACTACTGCGCAGTCAGGGGAGTCACTACTGGCTCCAGGGGAGATTTGTTTGGGCAGCATTAATGGCAGGCTCAGTCTACCCTGTTTTTGCAAAAGCCAGATTTAGAGGCAGCTGCCTGCTGAAAGGATGTATAGCTTAGCACCTGGGGACCACATATGCATAAGCGCAGCATGGTTCAGCATTAGAGCTGAATCACCTATCGTGGAAACCGCACATATGCCTGGGTATGAGCATTCATGAAACTGCTAAAAGTTGCAGCCATTGGGGATGGGGGAAAGAAAGATTCACCAAAACCCATTTTTCTGCTTTTAGTCCAGTGCCCTTGAAAGTGTTTCTGGGCATTTCTTAGAGTTGCTTGATATATCAATGTAATCCCTTATATCACTGATCAAATGTGTTAAGAATTGTATACTGAGGGACAGTAGACAATTATAGACAGTAGACAATTATAGACAGAAGACAATTATAGACAGATAGACAGTAGATGAGGACATCCCCAGCAAGTGTTGGCTGAACTGTATTCAGTTTTTCTGTTATGCATGTGATTCACAGTGATTCACAAGAACAGTTAATTCATATGATAAAAGCCATTCTGCTATGGAACAGACAGAGAAAATTCCTCAGGGAACTTCATCTCTATGAATGAATTTCTGTATTGATGCACAGTAACACAGACATATTACTAAATATAATAAAGTTGTGCAGGCATTTAAGGCAAGATATGCTGTGGAGATGCTTTTGTTCATCAACCATAGAGTTCTGTATAGACTATTCTTCTTCTTATATGTTACACCAGGTTTAGCTGGTGATCTTTGTGACCTTCGATGAATTTGAAATACTAAATTATTGTAATCTGCTTTCTTGATGGGGAATGACTACTTTATCGAAATTTATTTGGGACTATTCTGAAAAAGAAATTCAGAAATCCCAATAGGAGATTTCAAGTCAGGCAGAATGTTGAAGAGAAAGTTCTTGAATTAAAAAATTTGCATAACAGTGGGTACATGTTGAATTTTTAATTTTAGCATATTTGTGTTCCCCTCAGTATGTGGTCCAAACTCTCTGGATCTCTCTGGCTTCATGCTTAGAAACTCCTCTAATTGTAGGCACAGGTTGGAAATCAGAACCTTCATCTATATAACCATACGTACATTGCAAAATATTTGCACATTTGTCTAACTGATCTGTATGCATACCAGGTGTGTTCAGCTCTTCCAAACAGCCCAGAGTAAAAAGCACTGTCAGAACAGGTTGCCAGCTTCAGAACAATTTACTCTGTCAGCCCTTGTTCCTAGGATTCCTTAGAAATAGCCAGGGCAATAAATTACAGACCTGTCAACATTGTAATGGGTGTTGTGATGTCTTGTTGGATATCTGACCCAAAAATGCCCATTATATGGAAAGTTAGGGGCCTTTGGGTCCCTAAAATCCAGAGTAAGCAATGGAATAGATAAATTCTCTTGGTGACATCGTATGGCCAATGGATATCAGCTGCACTGCTTGAGTCTTTGTTTCTATGCTCTGACTTCAGTCTTTAAAATAATGGACTAGCTGAATGCTTCATGACAGAGCTATACATTTTTCTGCTGGAAAATGAACTTTAGGATTCATTATTTTTAAGTTACTCTGAAAAAATGCTCTTGAAGACCTGTTTCAAATTTACTTGTATTTACTTAAGTAGAAAATGTCCATGAAGCTCTTTTTTCACAGTGAACACAAGGTGCTAGCTTTTCCCTTGTCTGGAGTTTCTGTGTTTATGATACTCTGTGTATATCTATATAGTGAGTGTCAGCATGTTTCAGTAAGAATTTCTGGCTTCTGGTAAGCTGACATTTCTGAAAATCAGCCAGCCTTCTCTATTTCCGAAACCAGTACAACATAAGTAAAATTACTGCTCAACAGATGTGCCCCTGCACTGATATAAAGAAAACTTTACATGGAGATCCTAAAGCAGTTTATGGAGCTCTTAATAGGGTGTTGATTTTTTTATGTTTACTGAGAAATGGACTGAATCCACCACAGTCATTTCACACATCCTTCAATCAGTAAAATCTTTCAGTCATCCAAGGCTGGATTTAACTGACAACCTATATGTAAAAGCTGCTATATCCCTTCGTCACTCAGGCCTTCTCTCCTCAGTTTTTATAATGAGCCGGTGTGGGTAGGCAAGACAATAACCTATTTATTTCATTTGTTTCTCTTGACTTATTACACAGCGCCAGTTAGGCAGACTTCATAAAGTTGGAGGCCGGGAGGTACAACCAGATAGTCAGGTCATTAAATTTCACTCAAACACCAGTATATTAAGCCCAAAGACGCAAGTGAGACTATTGTGCTTTAGCTACATGGAGAATTAAACTATATGTGCCACATGCAGAAAACAACAGAGATGAAAAGTCATCAGGGCTCAAGAGTTCTGCAGCCTTCAAGAAGCAAAGAGTTGAGGAAAGTCCAGCTGATACAAGCAGACACACACAGCCCTGTTCTGTAGAAAGTAAGTCCTCAGAACAAAAAACAGCACAGCACAGAAATCAAGAGAGTGAGCTAAAGAGCAGCCAGAACCTTCTACCAAACTGATCTGGGGGAAGGTCCTATTTTAACACCTTATCTGTGATTAGTAAGTGCCCAGACAAGAAAACAAGAAATAATCTCTGTGAATATTGGAAATTAAATGCTCTGTAACACCTGAAGATCTCTTTTCTTCAAGTTTGAAAAAAAAAGGTAAAACAAAAAATAAAGGCAAAAGACTGCCTTATATGGTTAACTGCTTTTTATAAGGGTTTATAGAGGCAGCTAGAGACACTGGGCATGTGATACTGAGACATGATGAGTGCAATGTCATTTTAAGATGAGAAATGGAGAAAACCAATCCTCAGAGCAAGCAGCCCATGAGGGCTCCTCTCCTCAGCCATGGCTTTTCTGACTGGAAATGAATAATGAAACACATATATGGAATTAATTTACTGTCAGACCTAGGGCAAAAATAATCATTTTGTTTCGTTGTTTGCATTCCATTAGATGAAGAACATCACTCGTGGCTGGACAAGTCAGATGCAGAAAAACGGATGTATAGTTTCAGGAACCTTCCAGACACATGACAGCTTTAGAATTTGAGGCTTTGATATCTCCTTTGTTTAAAACAGCGCTATCAAAAAAACAAAATAAAATTTCTCACTTAAGTTATTTTTATAGCTGCTATTACTGCTAATGCTGTTATGTTCATTTTCATTACGTCAAAGCAGAGACAAGGACTCTCCTGCACCGTGCCACATATAAAAATGGAAAAGCTAATCCAAGGTTCATAGTTTTAGACAAACTGGCAATAGTACAAGAGACAAGCAATGTAAGCAAATATAAAGATAAAAACAGTATTTAATGATCTTCATCATCTTGCTCCTTTAATTTATGTAAAAAAAAAAAAAAGCAAGTACACAAACCATGTTTTCCCTGTAATAGGTAGGTGAAAAAGTTTTGATCAAAAATTCTCAATAATCAACCTTCCTGACAGTTATTTTCTTCCTTTTTTAAATATTAAAAGGCTAAGTGCACAATAGCATTGGCTACTGCTGTTATGCATCTTGGTGTGACTTCTCTTTTGCAGCTAATCTTACTGATTTTAATGAGATTTTGCAAACAAGTATAATCATCAAAATACTTAGGTATTTGCAAATCCAGCTTTGCATTTGCAGAGAATGAGCAAGAGAATCTGTCTCGCTTTTCCATTTACCTTATGCTTTCTGGACAGGAGGCAAGTCAGTAGGGCTGGTGGACTTTCTGAAACTAAAGTGTTTACAGGAATTAAGCAGGAAATTGTTTGTCAGCTTGCTTTCATCCCTTTTATTTCTTTTTTTCTAGTGGGGTAATATTTTGGTGACATTTTAAACAGAAGTCTTGAGCCAACCTTATATGAAAAAGACATTTCTTCCAGTCTACTGGAACGTCCTTGCTGTATTGCCAGAGCAAATACATGACTGTTTCAGACAGACAGCCCCTAAATTATGTTTTTTTTTTCCCAGAGAGAGGTGAGTGCAGGGAGGGATGTGCCAGTGAGCAGCATCAAAGAAACCCATGTAGATAACCCGTCTTATCTATTACACCTGACTGACATGGTAAGCCGTTTTTCCATCCAATACTTCCAAATTTCTCATTCCAGTTGTTTTCCGTATTTAAAAGATATAGAGAACAGAACTATTTCCTGCCATTGTCTATCTAGATTCTTCTTCCAGATGCACTCACTTCAGGGAATATACACTCACTTTTCTGAACACCACCTTCAACTACTACTTCCATAGTGAATAACTATAAGGGAAAAAGGACATTAAAAACAAGACAACTCAGCAACACCAGAAAACACTGGCAAAAGTTGAATATTTTACATGATTTGGGATACAAATACAAAACCCAGGTTTCCTTGTGTAATGACATAACTTACACATCCAATATTATTCATATATCTCATTTTGTCCTCTCTGGGCTGGGCATTTTATCTCTCTGGGAGACTCTGGGCTCCCTCCATAAGCAAACATATCAAGGGAAAGATTTAAGAGAACAGCAGGGAAAGACTGGAAGGAAAAAACAAGAAAATACTGAAGGATGTTTTTAAAAGAATAGAGGCAGACATAAAAGTGCAGGAAAAAGTGTTGAGAATGAAAAAGTGCAGAAGCAGAAAGAGGAAACAGAGCAAAAACTTTACAAGTCAGAGACTATTTTGCCAGTGAAGCTCCACTGAAGTCATTGATGCTGAACTGATTCGAAAGGAGTATCACTCCCAGATAGTTACAATGGGGAAATAAAGAACAGGAAATTAGCTTTAGAAAGCAGCTTGATCTTTTGAATTAAATGTCATTTAGCTCACTTCTGTAAAAAAAGTCAGTAAGAACCCTCAAATGCCCACCATTTTATAAATGCCATCCAATTAGATTTAAAATATTTCACAAACGTTGACATCTAAACACTCCAGATTGTTCCTGAAAGTGTCTAAATGTGAAGTAGGAGTTTCTGGATGTGTCCAAGTGTACCAAGGAATATCTTCAGTCAAAGTGGGATTTCCATTTTACATCAACTCATTTAACACAGATCACCCAAACGATTATTTTTCAGTTTTCCAGAGCTTGAGCTTATCACAGCAGACAGAGATAGCAGCAAGTCATACTTTCCTGCTAATGTTTGCTGTGTTAGTTCTTTAGAAAGTTCAGCAGGACATCTTTGGAGGATAGATCTATCTGACTTTTCATAGATTAAATAATAAATCAAACAAAATAAGCCCCCATAACTAATCCTCATAAAAAGCTGGCCTTCTTGAAAAGACAAGGTTGAAGTCAGCCCTGCTTTCATCTTGGTGTGGCAGGGTCCCCCTCCAACTCACAGCCCTCCCTTGCTGCCAATTGTCAATTGCTTCCACAGCAATTCCCTTGCTGCCTTCCAGCTGCTGTGCGGTGGCAGCGTCCATCCATCTGGAAATGCTCTGAAATGTTCAGAGAAAGCTCTGAAGGAGTGATGTGCAGCTCTCCTTTACACAGCCTGGGGAGCTGAGCCAGGGACCAAGTTCAAGACTTGAACAATGCCCCAGTTGGCTAGTCATTTGAATGCAAAAGTTAATTAAGAGATGAATTATGGAGGAGGGGCCAATTCAGAGGAATACTGAAGTCTCTGGAAGCTTGGCAGAAAAAGCTGTAGTGCTGCTGCTGCAGCAGCAGTTTAAATTTCCACTTGTTCAGGCAAACAATTACAAAACTTTATGGACATGTACTCAGATAGCCAAAACTGCTGTGCACATCACGTCATAAGCTGTTACTGTGTTCACTAGCTGAGTACTAAGGGCACAGTGTAGGTTTTCACCATGACCATGCTTCAAGTTAGGTCTCCTAGCTGATCTAAGTGGCAGGTGCTAAAAATGAAGAAAATATGGACCTGCTAAGAACTGTAGCGTATTACATTTTATTGCAACACATGGAAATGCATCCACATATTAAACAAAAAGGTAGTTTGTAGCAAGCAGGTCTTTTCCTGGATGCTAAGTTCATATTCTCAGGCCTCTGGAGGAGAGTCAGTTTTTCTCCCAAGCAAGCAGGAGACTGTTACAGCCATGTACTACAGCATGTCAGTGTCTAGTTGCTTCCTCCAATTCAGCACTTTTAGACAGCAGAAATGCAGCTGAACATGTACATCTGTAGCAGCCTTAAGTGAGCACTTCTGAAGTAGCCTTTTAACATCCAGCCCTCCACATGCAGTTTGTGATCACCATGACATGAAGCACTGAGAGCAAAAGGAAGGGGAGATGTTGAAGACACTTGTCTCAAGTGAGGGGAGATGTCAATGATTTCCTGAGGGAAAACAACAGCTATTTCAACAATAAAATCTTGGCATTTTAGTAAAGTCTGTATAGATCTATGGGCAAATTTGAAGAGTGTCCAATGCATATTTCTGAAGAACTTTCAAGGCAAGACATCATTTAGTACTTTTACATAGATGGTCTATAAGCATAGTGATTAAGCACCTTTTTGGCACTGAAATATGGCACGATTAATGGTGCAAATTTAATTTGAATTTCCACATCTTAGGATTAAAGAAGGGGTTTTGAAACTGCCAGCGGAAAAGAACCCATATTCCTGTCCTTGTGTGCATGGCCACTAAAAATAGGTCCTAAAGTCCTTACCTCATTCATTGTTCTCAAAAGACTGGGGGGCTGCACATGTAGCCCTCACTTGCAAAGGGTGTGCCAAGCCCATTCAGAGGAAGTTGCTTGTGAAATAAAACTTTAGAGCTAAAAATAAAACTTCAGCTTTTCTCAAGTGCCTGACTTACTTACTTAATATTTGCTCTGATATTATTCTAATGATTCTTCCTGTTAGTTGCGTAGCTGAGCCAACATTTCCAAGCGATTCACAAAGTTCCTTGGAAAGTTCAAGTGAGACATGAGGTATTTTGAACTGCAATTTTGATTCTTATTTACACTACAGACTCTCTTATACCCAATTTTGAAGTCTCTTCACACTCGAAGTGGCATGGAGGAACATTTTGTAAGAGCATCAGAGGCTTTCTGAACAAATTATTATATTATTATAACTTAAAATTGTAATCTGTACTATTACAGTTTTGTGATTTTCCAGTAAGAACTTAGTTCTTGGTAAAAATCTACAGAAATAAAGGACATACATAATGAAAACAAAGACTTTGCCAATCTTTTTGGCTATTTTAAATAATTTCTGTATTAAATGAAATAAGAACTGTAGAGTGGTATTGCACAATTCAAATACTTAAAGCAGGTTCTTTATGAAGTGTATATGCAGGAGAAATTAGCATGGATTCACCAAAGGGAGGTCATATTTGACAAACCTGATAGTCTTTTATGATGAGATGACTGGCCAGATGGATGATGTCTGCCTTGACCTCAACAAGGCTTTCAACACCATCTCCCACAATATCCTCATAGGAAAGCTCCAAAAGTGTGGACTAGATGAGTGCACCGTGAGGTGGATTGAGAACTGGCTGGATGACAGAGCTCAGAGGGCTGTGATAAACATGGTTGAGTCAAGTTGGAGGCCTGTGGCCAGTGGGGTCCCCCAGGGGTCAATACTGGGCTCCGTGCTGCTCAACCTGTTCATCAATGACCTGGACGAGGGCACGGAGTGCACCCTGAGCAAGTTTGCAGATGATACAAAGCTGGGT
>JAUBOD010000871.1:278280-288705 GCA_032353885.1 Nothura maculosa
AGGAGAGGAGAGGAGAGGAACCTTCCTAAACCCCATCCCTTCAAATGCTCACGGAAATCTCCAATAATTATCTGTCTTTGTAAGATTTGCAGAGTATCACTTGGTTGTGATTAAACTCATTTCAAACCTGTTTCTCAGGAAATGCCACTATTAAATTCCACACTATTCTTTGAGTGAAACTACTTAGCATACAATAATAGAAAAATACATTTGTTCCAGGTGCTTTCTTGGCAGAACTTGACATTCAAGTCTGTTTATCCTTTCCACCATCTCCCTACTCAGCTTCAGATTTTGTTATTCTATAATCCTCCAGGGTAGCCCTGTCTCTTTCTCATGCAAGAGATGGCTGGGGAGAGAAGAAGCTTTAATGAAAGAAGCATGGATTGGAGCCACAAAATGAATCCAAATACAGCCTTTGTTTTCTTATTTTGCAGTTGAACCACATGTATCATAAAACAGACCTTTCCATAATCACTACCCCATTAAAGGGATATTTAGAACCTCAAATATTCTGAGTTTTTTTTTTTACATGGAACTTATTTATTTGTTTGCAGGTGTGGTTATTAGCTATTATTGAGCCAGGTATTTTATCAAACACAAAGGAAAATATACTATTTTCTTCAAAGGACTTTCAGCCTAAGTAGGGAGATAAAGAACAGAAACGTAAGTACTGTGGCCCATGAAGTGCTGGAAATTAGGGCCACAATGCTCAAAATATCTTAGATGTATGTTTGTTTAGTCATTGTCAGGGGATTGTGATTGACAGGTGCTGCAAATAAGGTGCATATAAGTCTTAAGATGGACCACTAAAATCAAATGTGCTCTTTTTTAAAAAATCCTGATATTAGAACTTTTTTTTGTACACTCCTTTAGCTTCATTTGACATTTCAATAATAGGTAGACTTTATTAAATATGGGAAGACACCTTTCAGAACTTCAGAAGAAATAAGTTTTATTCAGAAGCAATTTTTCATAGAATCATAGAATGTGTAAGGTTGGAAGGGACCTCAGAGGTCATCTAATCTAAACCTCCTGCACATGCAGGGTCACCTAAAGCACATGGCACAGGGCTGCCTCCACGTGTTTTAAAGATCTCCAGAGAAGGAGACTCCACAACCTCTCTTGGCAACTTGTTCCAGGGCTCTGTTATCCGCCTTATTAAGAAATTTTTCCTTAAGTTCCTGTGGAACTTTTGTTGCCTCAGCTTGTGGCCATTTCCTCTAGTCCTATTGCTGTCCACCACTGAAAAGGGGCCAACCCCATCCTCCTCCCTCCCTCCCTTGAGGTATTTATAGACACTGATCAGATCTCCCCTCAGCCTTCTTTTCTCCAGGCTGAACAGGCCCAGCTCTCGCAGCCTTTGCTCATACGGCAGATGTTCCAGGCCCCTGACCATCATCATAGCCCTGTGCTGGACTCTCTCCAGCAGCTCCACATCCCTCTTGCACTGGGGAGCCCTGTGCTGGACACAGTACTGCAGCTTCTCACCAGGGCTGAGTAGAGCGGGACAATCACCTCCCTTGACCTGCTGAGGACGCTCTTCTTAATGCACCCCAGCATCCCATTGGCCTTCTTGGCCATGATGGCACCCTGCTGCCTCATTGTCATCTTGTTATCCACCAAGATGCCCGGTCCCTCTCTGTGGGGCTGCTCTCCAGAATGTCAGTCCCCAGCCTGTACTGGTGTCTGGACCAGTTAACTAGTTTTTGTTATCAATTAGCTTCTTCTCAACTCAAGAGTCAATGTTAAATGGGTTTATACCTTTTCAGTTTGAAGGAGAGTCTGAGAAAAAGAAGAAATTAAATTTTGAGCCAAAAAGACTATTAGAAATAAAATGATACAAAATGCAACATCAAGCCAATGGATACATCCAGAGGAGAATTGTATGAGCTAATCATTCATGAACCTCAGATTTTCCATTTGAGTGATAGCTCAGAACTCAAAAGCTGAGCTACTGAGTTAGCCTCTTAGGTGTTATGTATTTTATTCTACTTCTTATCCTATTTACCACCGAAATGCTTTAGTGCAACCTTTCTTTCCAGGTTACAGTTGTATTAGATTAGGACATCTGGTTTGCGTTCTGGGTAGATTTTTATTAATAATGTACTTCACTGAACTGAATTCAAATTAACAAGGTAATTGTATCTGGAAAGACAATACAGTGTATCTTCTTTCTGTTTTTCATTTAATTAATTTGAATTGTGGACAGAACCTTACATGAAAAAAAAATCCCTCCTTGGTCTTCCTTGAATAATGAAGGCATTACAAAGGCATAATAGAAAAAAAAGTGCTAATACAAATTGCTTTTCATGCTGTCAAGCCTTAGAGTATTCTAGAGAAAATCTCAGGTGTGCTGCTCTGCTATGGAAGGGTGACTCCCCTGTCCTGCATGACAATCAGAAAATCACTGAACTTAAAATGTCATAAGGGAACATTTCATATCAAAGAGCATTTTTGATCACAGTTTTTCTCTCTTTAAAAAATGAAATGCATGGCGCTAGTGTTCAGCATGGCTTTAACACTCTTTCCTGTAACATCCTTATTGGCAAGTTCCGGAAGTGCATGAGTGGACAGTGAAGTATAACAAGAACTAGCAGTGTCCCTCAGTGGTCTCTGGATCCAGTCTTGCTCAATTTATTCATCAGTTCACCTGGATGAAGGGACAGGGTGCTGCCTCAGCAAGTTTGATGACAATAAAAAACTGGGGGGAGTGGCTCATATAAGAGAGGACTATGCAGTCATTCAGAGGGACCTCAGTGCGGGTTCTCAAGGCTGAGGGATCTCAAAGATGGAGAGTTGGGTTCAGGAGAAGAACATCCTGAAGTTTAATAAAGGCAAATGCATAGCATATTAACTCCATGCATCAATACAGCCTCAGTCTGACCTGCTCAGAGTAGCTCCAAGGTCCTTACCTTGGAGTCCTGGCAGACAGCAAATTGACTATAAGCCAGCAATGTGGCCTTGTGGCCAAGAAGGCCAATAGTCTCCTGGGCTGCATTAGGGAGAGGAGTGCCAGCAGGTCAAGGGAGGGGATTCTCCTGCTCTACTCAGCCCTGGTGAGGCTGCATCGAGTCCTGCGTCCGGTTCTGGGCTTCCCAGTACAAGAGGGATATGTTGCTACTAGAGCAAGTCCAGCAAAGGATACTAAGATGAGGGACTGAAACATCTCTCATATGAGGAAAGGCTGAGGCAGTTAGGACCAGAAAAGACTTAAAAAGGATCCTATCAATGTTTATAAGAATCTGAAGGGAAGGCATAAAGAAGATGTGACCACAATCTTTTCAGCGCTTCCCAGTGACAAGATGAGAGGCTGTGGATTCTCTTTCTTTAGAGATATTCAGAAGTGGTCTGGACAAAATACTGTGCAATGTGCTTTGGCTGATCCTACTTGAGCACAGGTGTTGGACTACACAATCTCCAGAATTTCCTCCAGCCTCAACCATTCTGTGATTCTGTATAAAATCTTTTTATTTCCTAAACCAAATGAATATTAAAAGAAAGATTCTCTCTAGAATTTGAATTTTTTTCCCTTGAATAGAAAGGATTCACAGTATTCATCTTGGTCTCTCAGAGACTACAGTAGGTTTCCTACATAGACCGATCATACTGGAGATTCTTGCTGTTTCTAAAGTTGCAAGATAAAGGAAGAAATGATACCCAAAAGAAAAACAAAGAATATTTCTGATCTTCCCTATGGACAGTATATTTAAAGGGCATATGCAACCATTTAAAAAAAGACTTTTTGAGGGAGGTTAGCTGCAAAATTGTTCCATACTGGAAAAAAAAGGATTATTCTGTTAGAAAAATAAAATTTTCTGTTTCACAGGAGCGTTTTTTAAACACTTACTACGAAACATGTTTTCAGGGGTATAACTACCACAGAACTGTATTATGTGCACTCACCCATCATTTTGCTACAGGCAACCCAAATATAACTTTTCATACCAGAAAAAAGCCCAGATTTTTAAATCTGGATACCTGAAGACTCATATTTATCGACCTGTAGAAATGGCTTTATTTCCTGTAGTGCTGATTAGCCAGCAACTCCTACTGACTTTTGAGAAGCTCAGAACGCCTTCACTTAGCAACCTTGATAGGGAATCAGAAAGCTAACTTTAGATACCCAGGTTGGAAAATATTGGTGGCCTATAAATATGATCATACAGCAGACACAGACCAATTAAAGTTTCAAGGAAATAATATGTAGGCTATCTATCTATCTATCTATCTATCTATCTATCTATCTATCTATCTATCTATCTATCTATCTATCTAACTATCTATCTATCTATGTCATTATTCATACACACCCATCGGTCCTGGGCCATGCAATACATCTGTCTTCACTTAATTCTGGTCTTTCTGCTAGACAAAGTTAGCTACCTAAGCAAACTTTAGGTCTATCTGCATGCCTTGAAACTGGAAAGTAAATGATATATGATGCTATTTTGCCCATCCCTGGTTACCTCACCAAGAAGTTCTCCACCCATCTTGGCACCATCTTTTCAACACAGGAAGCACAAAATTGTGACCACATAGGCTAAAGGTGGTGCCCCAACAAAGCCACAAGGACTCTAAATTTAATCCTACCATAAATGCTTTGAAAATGATGACACACAAAGAAGGAGAAACTATGAGGAAAGAAACACCTTAATTTTGAAAACCACCAAAGTGTCCACCCAGCACTTTTAGAGCTTTGAGCCAAGGCATGAATTAACCACAGGCAGTGATTTTAACCTACAAAACACAGGCATTCAATCTATGCAGCTTTGCAGCTGCTTAAAATGGGATAGATGTGTCTTACAACATAGTGTGGACTCTGGACATGTCTATATCTGTTAAAAAAACAAAAAACAAAAGAACCCCACATTTGCAGCCCAGTAGGCTGGGCATCTGTTTTAACACAAGTCTGGGATTCCTCAAGGCAGGCTGGTGACTTTCACTCTGGAAGGCAAAATTCAGAATACCCAATAGGTATCTGTTTGAAAAAGCAAAAAGCACCTTTGTTTCACAAAATAGGATTCACTACCTCATCATAATTTGGCTCCTTCAAAATGAGGCATTCAAAATAAAGCAGTCAGTGTGAAAAATTTGGCCCATAGCTTGTGATTTCAAAATTTTGGGTGTTGGTCACATTCTACAGAAAGGTGCTGATACTGTATTTAACTCTGACTGTAATTAAATACATTTATTGCAGCATTCATTATTCATGTGTATTCATTAGTCAATTATTGTTATTAATTCAGCGCTCTTTGGACTCTATATTCATTTAATAACACTCTTTAAAGGACAAGCAATTAGTGTGATGTGTCCTCTGGAATATTATGCTATCCAGAACCAGTGCTGAGTAGAAAACTGTTATGTTGATTAAGCTAAGCTCTTCACTGTTTCTTCTATAGACATGTTTTTGGAGAACCTGGAAGTGAGCTGAATGTGACTATTAAGTTAAGCTGAAAATAAAAATCCACTTTCTGGATTCTACTTTCCCTCAAATCAGTCACAGCCTAATCACTACTTTCCTTGAGAGCAGAACCATATTTTTTTCATTTGTACACACTTAAAGACAGGATGAAATTATAGAAAGAATAGAAAAACAGTAAATGGAAACTAAACTGCCAAGATGTAGTTTAGAGGCATTTGCAGATTACTGCAAATCTGTATAATCAGTAATCTGTCCTGGCTCTTGCAGTCAGCGTATACCAAGGACCCTGGGTAGTTTCTTTTTTGAAATTCATTAGTGATCCTCTGCCTAGTCCATATCAAGTACTTAAAACATCTCACACCTGAATTTGTTACAAACAGCGCCTCTAAGTATGAATCCCAAATACGAAGTTATTTTTTTACTGTCAGAGAAGAGCAGCTTTTGGTTCAAATGCAGAGTTGCCAGAAGCACCAGCTGCACTTCTGGTGAGCCAGAAGATGATGAAGACTACAGCACTGGATTGGCCATAGAAGTAAGAAGCCTAGGCCTTCAGAGGACAAAACTCCATTAGCCTTCACAAGGATAAAGTCTGGAGATTTCATTCCAGCTCTTATATCTTCAGTTTTTTTCCTCAATTGCTGTTACTTTTTTTACTGAAATAAATAGGTCAAGTCCAGAAGTTTAAAGGAAATATTTGTGTGTGTGCTTGTGTACATATGCATGTGCAAACAAATGTTTTAAGTCCAACAGTTTCCAGAAACTGCATTTATTATTGGCCTGTGATGCTACTCCATCCACTAACACTGACAAAAGAAGCAAGAATCCTGCAGCTCTCATCCATGAAAATCTCAAGATATTAAAACACCTTATTTTATTTTTTTATACAGAAATAAGATGGGAGCGGGAGTATGTCATTCATCAGTCAAGAAGGTTAACAATTCTTGTGCTTGTAGACAGCCCACTGCACTTTTGGCATCTGTCAAGCAGCAGAGGAGAAACTGATCCCAGCTCTATGGGTGCTGGAAATAGACCTCTAAGTCAAGCACAGGTAGATCATAGGGCTCAGGAACAAAGGAGCCATTGCCAAGGTGGTTTCCACTTGAGAAGATCCTCATTTTGCTCATTATTAACTCCAAGGCATAGCTGCTTCTTTAAGGCATTTCTGTTCTCACTGGCAAGCTCATTACATGAGCAGGTTTGTACTCAGCATGGGTTGTCACAGAATGGCAACCCAAAGAGCTTGACCCTGGGAGATTTCCAAGGAAGTGCAGTTTGTCACCGCTTCCTGCTATGCCTTGAACACAAAGGAGGAAAGAGAATTACAGGTGCTAGAAGGTAAATTGCCTGAGCATTAGAGGAGATTTACAGTGTGGAAATGTTCTGCCCAGCCTCTTTTACTGGTTGTTACACAAAGAGGGCTATAAAAATAGACATACACACTCATATAAATGCCCTCAGTGGAACCTTTATACATCCATTTTCTTCTTTTTTTTCCTTTCTTTATTTTTCCCCTAAAAGCACATTTCATTCTTTACCTCAATTATGGAAAGTTCTCATTTCCATGACTTCAATAAAGAACTATATTCCAAGACCAAAATGCTGACTCCTTTACAATGGCAAGAGGGTAGCTGAACCATATACACGAGCCTGGAGATGGACTGTGTTTCCTCTGTGCAGTTTCTAAAGGCGGGGTATACTATTAAGAGGCTTGTCTGCAGACATAAGGGCAATAATCTGACTGGAGCCAGTCAGTCCATGACCTTAAGTACACCATTTGAAAACCACACCTCAAGCCTTGCCCTCATTCTTACTCCACTCTCTGCCAAACACCACTCCAGTTTCACAACCCTAGGAGTCTATTTACTCACTCTGACTATGATGCTGTCATCTGCTTTGCAGAGAATGGAGTTGTGTTGTGCATAGATTTAAAAGGCAAAATCATCTTTCTGGATTTTCTTTTGATATTACCTTGAGAGCCTCTCTCTCCTTTTCACATTACCCTTTCACAGTTTGACAGCATGTCTGAATGAGTTTGCAAGGCATTTGTCAGGAAAGGCATTATGACTAACATATTTTCATGGGTCAGAGAACAACTTATATCAATCTAGTTAATTAACTCTTTTTTGTGCTCCTTTTTTATATGAAATATTTATTCAGTTTTCTTATCTACTGGAATTTGTGATGTGCAGACAAAGACCACAAAGAGATGTGTAATGAAAAACCACACACTGCTGATCTTTATTTGTTCACAAAAAAACTTTCAAAACTAATTTCTTCTAAAGAATGAGAAAAGGAGAAGGAAAACTAAAAGATGAAAATAAGTCTGATGGAAAGAGACTGTGAAATTTTGTCCTTTGTATGTATCTGGCACTTTATAGACACCACCATTTCAGGTCTACTTTCAGGCTCTTTGTTACATTACTGTCATTTTAGTTTGACTCTACGCCATATCCTGCAAGCTTCCAGAAGCCACAATTTGCCTGAGGATATACTTACTTCAATGGAGTAAAGTTCCCATCAGCTCTTTCAGGCCTGGGTGAGTGCTGGAGTTATGCAACCACCCCTCTGGTTGTTGGTGATGAGCTGTGACAGTATGGGTGCACACAGCTGGACAGTCACCATCTTCATTCCATGCTTGAAGTAGGATAAGCTGGACCCAAGGTCTTCCTGATATGTATTTATCAAGCTTAAAGATGTCTGCAAGTTCCCCAGCTGAACTAGTCCAAGATTTCATTTTTTTTCTGCGACTAGAATGTTGTATTTTATCTGTATGTTACTTGTTTGGCTATTATCTTTTCTAGCATGAAAATGGAGAATAGGGTATCGTGTAACTGTCTTTTATGGATTTTTTGGCATCATGTTCCTCTTTCAATCTTTCATTTCTTAGATTAAATAACCTTAGAGGATTCAATCTGTTTTTGTAAGCCATGTCTCTTATAGCTTTGATCACTCCCTCTGTTCTCCTCTGCTTTCGCCAATATTGCAGATTACAGGACTTATAACAACACAAGATCCCTATTCTAAGGATTTGTGAGTGCTGGAAAACTCAGAGGAGAATAGTTACCTTTTTGCTTCCAAGCCTGGGGTTTGCCCATGTTGAACACTGCAATATTGCTTCTTTTCTGCTCAGAATGTATCCAGCATACCACTCACACTCACAATATTTTCTCTGAAGAATTTGTGTCTTTCTTATTAGTTCCCATTCTTTATGCCTGCAGTAAATTACTGTATAAGTGTAATTTCTGGCATTTGTTCTTGTTGAATTACATCCTATTTTTTCATCTCATTTCTCTAACATGTTGAGATCAATTTGAATTGCTTTCTAGTCATCCAGCATACTTGCAGCCATCTGCAAATTTGAGAAGTGTACTCCTCTTATATCAAAAAGATCATGTGAATCTTGCATAGTGCAAGACTTTTTTGGAGTTCCACTTGAATTAGCTGTCATTTTCAATGTGAATATCTGACAATTTCCCATCAAATACCTCTGTTTTTCAAGTTCTGCCACTTCCCCTCCAGGAAAAGCTGGCCTCAGTTATCACAGGTGACTGAAAACGGTGCTACTGCTATCAGTCCCTTTGGATACTGCCCTTGAAGTAGCTCAGCCAAGCTAGAAAAGCACAACCTTTGTTTCAGCACACTGCAAAACTGCCCTGAGAAGAAACATATGAAATTAAAGCACTTTTTTACCTTTATGTGGGTTTTGGATTGCAAATGAGAGGCCAGACTTCAGTCCTAGGCATACAGCAGTGTCCAGTTCCCACTGATGCTAGTGGGGGTAGCAGTTAAGTACACATTCCTTCAGCTATCACACTTGAGATTTGAGATTTTGTTACAAAATAAAAGAAAATACTATTTTAAAAATACAGAATAGTCTGTATTCAAAATATTACAAATGTTTGATTACTTTCAAATTTTCTTCAAGAGGTCATCTATTAGCTTTTGATATAGATAAGACTTTTACTGGTTCCATAAAAGGTTTGGATTTTTTTTTGTTCTTATTTTTGTTTTTTTTTTTTTTTTGCTAGAGAAGGACAGATCCTATACCTTGCAAACAAGACTTTGTTATCTTTTCTTCTGCCACTGGTTTGTTATTTATCATGGTGGAATTCCCACCTGCTTCTTCCAGGTGCTGCCAAGATAGATTCATAACAACTCTATCAACTTCTAAAGTGCCAGCTAATGTAATTATCAAAAGCTGCTTGCTTTCATCCTCCTGCTATGAGGGAAAAAAAAGACCCAAAACCAGTAGTCTTTTTGCAGTGGCTCATTGAATCTTATTAAAATATATGCCTGCAAAATAGGTAGATGAGATAGATTAACTCCACAAATCCTCTGTGCCAGTTTCTAGTCTCCCTTTTTTTTTTATTTTTTTTTTTTAATTTTTAAAGTAGTGAACTACCAAACTGGTAGTGAATGGACAAATAAGTGCCCCTCTCTTTTTCTTCTTCCCTAGGTTTTCTTAATTTGTGATTTAGAATCATAGAATCACAGAATCATTATGGTTGGAAAAGACCTTCGAGAACACTGAGTCAAATGCCAAGGATTTTTGGCTTTTCACTCCTTCCATGAGACAGACTCTTCTGACTTTTTATTTTATTCAAATAGAGCAAAATCATGTCTGCCTTTAGACAAAATATTTCACAGAATCACATAATCTTCAAGGTTGGAAGGGACCTCTAGAGATCATCTAGCCCAACCTTCCCACTCCAGCAGGCACACCTAGAGCAGGTGGTGCAGGGCAGCATCCAGGCAGGTTTTGAAGACCACCAGAGAAGGAGAGTCCACAACCTCCCTGGGCAGCCTGTTCCACTGCTCTGTCACCCTCACTGTAAAGAAGTTCCCGCTCACCTGCAGGTGGAACCTCCTGTGTTTCAGTTTGAACCCATTACCCCTTGTCCTATCACTGGCCACGACCGAAAAAAACTTAGCCCCCTCTTCCTTACAATCTCCCTTCATGTATTTATACATGTTAATAAGATCCCCTCTCAGCCTTCTCTTCT
>JAUBOD010000871.1:292843-322290 GCA_032353885.1 Nothura maculosa
GGGGTTGCTCCTCCCTAGGTGCAGGACCCTACACTTGTCCTTATTGAACCTCATGAGGTTCCTCTCTGCCCAACTCTTCGATCTGACCAGGCCCCTCTGGATGGCAGCACAGCCCTCTGGAGTGCTGGCCACTTCACCCAGCTTTGTATCATCTGCAAACTTGCTCAGGGTGCACTCCGTGCCCTCGTCCAGGTCATTGATGAACAGGTTGAACAGCACTGGGCCCAGTATTGACCCCTGGGGGACCCCACTGGCCACAGGCCTCCAACTTGACTCAACCCTGTTTATCACCCCCCTCTGAGCTCTACCATGCAGCCAGTGCCCAGCCCGCCTCACTGTCCACCTGTCCTGTCCACACTTTTGGAGCTTTCCTATGAGGATATTGTGGGAAACAGTGTTGAAAGCTTTGCTGAGGTCAAGGCAGACAGCGTTCATGGCTTTTCCATCATCCATCCAGACAGTCATCTCATCGTAGAAGGCTATCTGGTTCATCAAATATGACTTCCCCTATGCTGACTACTCTTTATCACCTTTTTCTATACTTGCCTAGAGATGCTCTCTAGGATGAGCTGCTCCATCATCTTTCCGGAGATGGAGATGAGGCTGACTGGCCTGTAGTTTTCTGGCTCCTCTCTCTTGCCCTTTTTGAAGACTGGAGTAATGTTGGCTCTATTCCAATCCTCCAGCACTCCTCTGCTCTCCATGACCTTTTGAATAAGATGGAGAGCAGCTGAGCATAGGCAGTGACATAATAGTCAAGGTTTAAAATTTTAATTTATGGACTTGAGTGCATGCTTGATTCTTCTAATTCTAAATGAATCTGTCCTCACTTGGCATTTTGCCATTAGTGATCATGAAGTTTGTGCATGCCCGTAGGTATTTATATATGTAAAATTGATAGTGTGTGAAATGTCTTATATTTGACAAAACATGGCTGTTTTATTTTCTTCTAGAATGACATAATTACTCCTGTAAGGTTATGTGGTCAGTTGAAGATTTGCAATTTTTCATAATAAAGAGTCCTATATATTATTTCTGACAACTGATTTTTATTTTCATGAAATATTCAGAATCTGTTTAGTTAGTGGCTGCATGTTATTTAAGTCTCATGTTGGAAGCTTCCTAGAACAGGGGATATCTTTGTGCTGTCACATAACTGAGATAAATTTTTAAAACTATGTGAAAAATAGGATTTTCCACATATTGGGATTTTCTGAAAACATACAGACGAAGTTACACAGAAATTTGTAAGAGTAAACACAAGTTTAACAACAACAATTTTTCATAGTATATGCTCAAAAGGAAAAGGACAAGGGATAACAGAAAACTAGGCTATTCAAAACAAGGCTATTCAAAAAAAATTAAAAAAAGGAAAACACCCTTCTGTTACTTCAATAGCTCTTTAAAATATCTTTCTTTTTTTTCTCCTTCCACCAATCACAAAAGTGAGTGAAATTATCACTCATTTACCAAAAGCTACCTAAAAACTACAGTGCTTAAAAAAGATAGAAACGCAAAATCAGGAAGCCAAGCATATATAAAAATTAAACCAAAGTAAAGGTCTTTGCACACAACCTAGAGATTCAATAGTATTAAAAAAATAACATCTTTTGAAGACCTCTCAAATTATCTATAATTAAGAAAAATGATGGTGTTGTCAATCCCTCTGTACTTCTCTGGACTTTATGAGATTGGCCACCTTAAAAAGTCCAAGCAGCTGAATTATTAGTTTTTACCCAGCTCCATCCTACTGTAATAATGAGCTTCCTTGTGTGCCTTATAATGCTGTTGCCCAAATTTAAAGAGGTTTTCTCAGTCTGCACTTTGAAGAGTCTCCCTCTAGTAGTCTCTATGAAAAGGAAAACAATAATTTATGGGATACTTTCTTGAGATGACATCTACCTTTTCATTTTTTTTTCATAATAGTTACTAACCCCTACATGGTGATAGTCTAAGCTTATCTGTGAATAATTAGCAAATAAAAGGGCTAGTTTGTTTCAGTCTTAATGTGAAGCAAGCATGAGTTTTAATACAGAAAATGACAATTCTTACTGACTGCAACTTCTGTTATTTTTCCTGAGCGGAATCTCTCACTAGTAAAACTGAACAGAAAATAGTAGCTAGTGCTCCTCACTTTTTCTCATATTCAGAGTGTCAAGAAGTCCTACAAAATCAAATTTTAGAGTTGCTTTAACAAATCTGGGTGCCTTCCTCTCTATTAGAGTGATAGTAATGTTCCTTAATGTGAAACTCCAACTATATGAGCTGACTATTAAACTCAGCATAAGGCCTTAAGTCAACAGCTAGAGAAATCTGGAGCAAGCATTAATTATTTCTGTCCAAATCACTCTCACATTTTTATTGAATAAGATTTATATTGCTTGTTGGCTTCTGTTTCAGGGGTTCTTGTAGATAATTATAGGCTTCAGAAGGAATTTTTGTATCCCTTTAACAAAATATCACCTTTTTTTTTTTTAAAAAAAAGCATTTTGCTCACCAAAAAAAAAAAGGAAACAGGTATAACAAAGAATATTGCAGATCTTTAAAGAACAAAACATGAGACCTATTGATACTGGCTTGAACTTTTCACTCTAAATCTGTTGAATTCCCTGATATCATTGATTAATGTGTGACTTCACACGTAGAAACACGAGTTGCTCTAAAGAAATTAGGCAATATTCATCACTTTAGATAACATTTTGCTATGGAACAGGTTCTTTATTGAAGATACTATCATCACAGGTGTCCACTGAAATTAATATTCTGAATTATTTTGGCCTCACTGCCTATCAAAAATTTCCCTCACACAGATTCATATATATGAATTAAGCTTTCACTTGGACTAGTACAGAGATGCTGAGAGTCATTTAGGCCAAAGAATATAAACTATTTATTTGGTCCACTATGTCACTGGCAGAGGAGTGACCCGCTTTGGCTTTGAAAATATGGTGAAAAGCCAGATTACTCCAACAGCTTTCCTTTTTTAGAGTAAAGTTCATAGGCCAGTGCCATTTAAAATCATGCAGCACATTATAGTCTATAGTAACTAGAAGACTGAGAAGTCTTATCAGGGATGACTAAGACTATGAAATGGCTGTGGAAGTTGTTTAAGATTTTCTCAGAGATCATTTGATAGCTAGAACAAGGCTCAGATAGTTGATAATAAATACAGAAGGGTAAGCTTGGTAGCATTTATGGGCTGTTTCTGTTCTTGGATGAATAAGAGATGGAAAGCTTCATGAAAGTTTTTGTTACATAAAAATTTCAATTAAGTTAGTTAATTACATGATGAATGTAAAGGGTAAATGTATATAAATGGACATACTTGGCATCAGAACTTAAAGTAATCCTTCAGCATGTTCACAAAAGCATATACATAAACATATATTCATGCACACACTTCAGACTCCAATTGTTCTACTCATTTGTTTGAGGTTATATGGTCACAGAAGATGCTACAAAATCAAATGACAATACAGTGGAGAGATTCAGATTTTTCAGATGCCGTATATCTAAAATGTTATTACGTTTGTTTGCTGAATCAAACAAACATAATACTTTCCATCCCAAGTATCTATTAGGGGGAAATTAGAATGGAAAAGAAAAAGGGAAAAAAATTCACAGAAAAAAGCAGTGATGATCAACTTGAAAGTGAGTAGTATTCAAGGTGTGGTGTTTATGCATATTTCTTTGCTAAGTAAATGTGAAAAGAAATAATCTGCTACTTTCCTCCATGCCTATCATCATAGGTTTCAAAAGAAGCCCAGTAAATACAGTGGAATATGAATTACTTGTTAAATTCTACTGTAAAGAATGATTGCATTCATGTGTCTCTCTTAAATTTCTTTGATATAAAATAACTAGTGTTCTTGGCATATTTCAGTTAAGTAAAAAGTTTTCACTGCTGAGCAAAGCTTTTTTCCTGCCTTTTTCTCTTCCCTCCCCCCTCTTTCCTTTTTTTGCCCTGATGATAGGACAAAAACTAAGTGATTTGTTTCCTTGCTGGCAGCAAGTCTGATTCTTTAATGTAGCTGCTCTTCTCCTTAGCTTTGTTTTCCTTATTAGTTGCATTGTGCTAGAGATGACTAAGAGATAGTCAAAAGATCAAAGGTTTCCTTTGATGGTTTATATCACGGATCCCTGCTGCATTAAAAAGGATCTCAGGTCAGGACTTTCTTGTTCACACACATATCTGAACAAGCGGCTGCACAGGGTGATCAAACTGGATGAAGGCTGAGCACATCCATCAAAGGGCTGACCACATTGGCCCAAGCAGAAGAGGAGGTTCTACTTCCATAACCATAACATTAACTAGTGACAGATGTCTCACTGAGTATGCTGCTTTGATGTGTCAGAACTAAGAAGAGAAGAACCTACAGAGGTTACATTCCATATTACTCTAGAACTATTTCACTTTTTAAAAATCATGTTTCATAGCAAATAGTTTCTAAAATTAAAGAGTTTTTGTAGTTTTCACAAGGTCACAGATCACCTTGAGTACCAAACCACAAATCTGGGCTATGTCACAATAGGTGTCTCTCACAGGGTACATTTAATCTTGAACACATTTGATAAATAATACTAAATTACAATAGTAAATTGTGGTGTCTCTGTGAAAGTACTATCAGAAAGCAGATGGAATTGGAGATGGAGAAGTTCAGAAAGAATATAAAGCCTAATCAACAGAAGCTAGTCTATTTTAGCATGTCCAGCATGTCCATTTCTCTATTTAAAACTCATGGCAGTTTTGGCTAAAGTAATGATTTTTTTTTTGGTGTGTGTGTGTTTTTGAGAGAGGGTGATGACTTTTTTAAACCAATCAGGATATATAAGCTGAAAAGTGCTTCTGCAGCTAACCCTCTACTATGCATGGCCCATATTTAATGACCCCCTATTCTCTTGCTTTGTATCTCAGTCTGCCAGAGTTTGACTGACATTGCTGTGACTTGTAAGCCAGCTATAGCAGTCTGACCAGATGTAGGACCTGTTTTAGGATCCCAATTGTATCTTGGTTACAATTTCATGGAGCAAAGGATAGACTGATGATGTCTTGGCCTTATCACAAGGATATGATACCAATCAAATCATGATCCAAAGATGGCCCATCCCAGAGCTAGATGTGATCATTTCCCTTCCTTGTAGCCCAGAGCAACAGTTACTTGCAGAAGCATCATGGATGCTAACATTTCAAGGAACGAGATTCATCCCTGGAAGCACTACACGAAACTAGATGTCTAGCCTGAAGCAAATGCTGAAATCACCTCCCTCACATTAGCTAGGCTTTTTGCTCATAGCAGTGTAGAGAAATAGTTGCTTCCAAGGACTAGTTCATTTTGCCTAGATAACCTGTGTTATAATGCCACAGAGGAAGCCCTGGTTAAGCCCCAAAATGTTGCATTTAAACTGAATTTAGCTGTGGAGCTTTTTAGACATCAAAAATTAAACAAATTGAAACCAAAGCACAATGATCTTCCATTACCTAGCTGGCATCAAAGGTGGAATCATAGGATAAATTCCTTGGGCTGATTGCATATTTCAAGAGGCATGCATTTTACAATGGAATACAAGATGTTTGAAACAGCTTGTTAAAGTGTGTTACATTTTGTATCTTTAAGTAAACAAAAATAATAAAAAAGCCCCTCACCCCTCAGTTCAAGCAGCAGACTCATTACTAGAATAATCTGAAAATAAAGGTAGTTTAAACAGAGACCCCATTGTTGAGCAGCTATGCAGAAGTAAGTATGAGGAGGCATAGGTTCTTAGAATTGAGGAAAACAGTCTTCTATCATCTGAGACAGCTTGCCACATCAAGGCAGGTATGTCATACCATAATATGTATACCAAGTAGCAGGGTAACAACAATCTGAGTATGCATATACTGTGATGAAATAATTCAACTCTTTACTTATAGCTCACTTAAAAGTAGCCTTTGTATTAATATCCATATTACCGCGATTAGCTCTGTAGTTATTTGACTTAAATTCCCAAAACTTGAAAGGCTTATACCTAAGATTTTCATCTGTGAAATTACATAACATCATAACACTTTTTTTTTCTCTTTGAACATTTGAGCAGTTATGACTAGTATTAAAATAAATACATCAAGGTGAATAAACGGGGCCTTGGTGTGTCACTTCGTTGCCTGCTGATTATGTTGCTGTCAGCTACATCTGAAACTATGACTGCTTGAAGCAGTAGTGTTACAAGAAGTCTTACTGAAGTAAGAAACTGTAAGAGAATTATTTTTCCGTCAGTCCTAGCATTTGAATGGTGGGTAAAAGAGAGGAGATTCTGTGCGGTTACCTATGAAGTTTTGTACATAGTGGCCTTTTTCAATGCTAGTGAGGAACTAGCTTTCATTTTTTCACACACATTCACATACAATGAATGCTTGTTTAATAGTTTCAGTTAGTGTGGCTATTTGTAAAATAGAAAAGATCCACAACTTAATCCTGAAATTTGAATGAAGCAGACATCTGAGAGCAGATTCAATTATGAATTTGAGATAAATGTTCTTTATTTGAAGACAATTTGTTATGCAAAGTCATAAGGCTTATAAACAGGATTCTTCTGCATAGTAATGGGCTGCATTTTTGTTGACTGTGGGTTTAGGTTTGAGGGTTACGGTTTAGGGTTAGAATTAGGGATTAGGTTTAGGGTTAGGGCTTAGGGTTAGAATTAGGGATAGGGTTTAGGGTTAGGATTAGGTTCAGGGCTAAGGTTAGGATTTATGGTTATATTTAGGGTTTAGGGTTAGGTTTTATAATTTAAGTTTTAGGATTAAACTTCAAGAGTTTAGCATTAGGGTCAACGTTAGGGTTAGTTTTGGAGTTCAGGCTTTAATGTTTAGGGTTAGGAATAGGGTTATGGTTTAACGTTAGTATTGAGATTTAGTTTTCAGTTTAGGGTTAAGGTTAGGGTTAGTATTAGGTTTAGGGTTTATGCTTAGGGTGATGTTTAGGGTTAGGGTTACCTTTTAGAGTTAGGGTTGTGGTTAGGGGTAAGGTTTACAGTTAGGGTTAGACATGCTACTTAGTGTTATGGTTTAGCCTTTAGAGTTTTGGTTTAGTATTTTCGGTTAGTGTTAGGGTTAAGTTTTGGTAGCTTTAGAGTTAGGATTAGAATTACAGTCAGGGCTAGGGTTATGGCTTATGGCTAGAGTTATGTGCAAGAATTATGTTGTTTTTTGTGGAGAAAATGCTTGGCAAAAATATGAGGGCACATTTGTGTGTTCACAGTCCATATCCTAGCCTGTCAACACTTGAAATAACATGTGAATAGTTGCCAGTACATCTATCCTTCTGTTTATTGTCTTTACTCACTTTCACTTTGACTTCTCATACAATTCTGGCTCTAAATAGTTGATAAACACTATTGGACTACTGGGCTTTGTTTCCCACCAAGATCACATCTTTATCTTTTGGAAAGGTTGATGAAATACAAACAACATAAGTAAAAGCCTTTTTGCAAGGACCAGCAATACACTATAGTTGCTTTGTGTCTGTTCCATAAAGTTGTTTGAGTGACAATCTGACAAATGGTCTTTTTAGCACTGAAACTTAAACAACGAGAGAATGAGTAAAATCACAACCTGGACTGGCTCAAAGTGACATTATCAGGAGTATTTTTCAGTGGTAAGTTTCATGCTGGTGGAATTAACAGGTCTTTTATCTTGCTCTATATTAGCTGGTTTACCTCAATTTCACCAAATTGCTTTCTTATCATCATAAATACTACTGAATTACTGTAAACTTCCAAAGTGGCAAAACTCTGCTATCCAGCCCATGTGTTCAATCATTGACTGGATTTTCCTCCTTCAGTTGCCCATAATATCTGAAATGACTGAAGAAGAAGCAAACTGACAAAACCATGTTCTATTTTGATCTGCACAAACCCTTACACTGGGAAAAAAATTATTTTCATCTGTCTGGGTATGAACTGCATGGACAAATATATCCTAAACACATACCAGAAAATAACTTTGCTTGATCCTTGTGTGAGTTTAAGCCAGTTATAAATACAATTTTCTGTGAAGGCCTCTTATCAGCAATTATTTTGAAGGTGCAAAGTTCACTTATGCAGGAGATTAAAGAAAAGCCTTTGAGATTTTGACATGGCCGAACTCTACCATGACAGTAAGAAGTCTTGTTGTATTGATGCAAGTTATGAGATTCTGCAAATTATCTCATTCATTTCCCCTTTCCAAGTAAATATAAATTCCTAGGCTAAATTCACCAAAAGATTTTGTTAGTCAGTAACCTGTGGGACAAAAATCCCCCAAAGAACACACTCTGGAACACAAAGTTCACTTTCCCCTGTAAAGCTTCAGGTATTTCCAAACTGTCCATTTTACAAGCAAAACAAGACCAATAAAAAGTAGCCTGAAGAATAAAAACTGTTTCTGTTTGTGTTGATGGAAAGCTGTTGGATTTTATGAAATAGCAGTTTGTGTTTCCAAGTTGAATTCATTTTACTTGACTTTAAATGAGTGACCGCTTCTGCCACTTTTCCTTGTTGCAGTGCAGAACTAAGAGAAAAACGTGTCTACAGGAAAAGATCAATTTTACTTCAGTAAATAATAGATTAGGATCTGGCAGGAAAATGAAGCAGGTCTGTGTAGATATGATTCATAAGCAACTTAGAAGCTACCATTAAATAGAAAATAATAGCACAGTGCTGGCAAAATGAGACAACCAGATTAGTCAAGTATATAGGATTTTTAGATTAATGCCTTAAGTAAAGTCCTTGAACTGTGCTTTCTAGGTTGGCTCTCCAATAATCTTATGTTTATACTGGTAGTTCTGCCATATGGTGCCCACATTTTCCTTGGATCTGAAAATAAACTCTAGTACAGGATGGGATATGATGTTCTACACCCACTATTTTATACCTATCAATGATTTCTAGGACCAGGGAGGAAATGTTTATTGAAAAATGGAGTTGTCCGGGCTGCTGATCTTCGTGTAGATTTTGGTGATGGTGGCAGGCTTTTTCAACAAGATTGTGAACCATAAGTAAATAAAAGAATGAGTAATAAAATCTTGCTTTCCAGAGGAATTTGTCTCTAGAGTAGCAGAAAGTGTTTCTGTGGATGTTACACAGACTGTCTTCCTTGTAAAACTTAGCAATAATTCTTCCTGTGAATTTTTTAGCACTACCTGTTTTTGAGCAAGAGAAACTAAAATCCAGCTGGTATGGATCAATGGGCTGTTAGCAAAGCTATGGTCTCTTAATGTCTAATAGGCATTTAAGATACATTCTTAGAAACAGTTCCTGTCATGTCTTTTTATATTAGCAAAAGTTGAAACTGCTTAAAAATGAGCCAAGGAGACTGTGTATAAGCATTTTGTTTTTTTGTTCTGGTTACAGTAGGAAAGGCTTTATATCGTTCATGTGAACTGTTTTCTTTCTAAATATGAGGTTTTCTGAACTTTGCCTTGTCAGCTTTGGAACTCAGAGCAAAAAGTCAGTATGAATATTAGTTCATTTTGCTGATTTTAGCAAGCAGGACCTTCACCCTACTGATCTGGAGTCAAGAGTCAGGGACCTTAGAGTTCTCACCAAGATGTCTGGCTTCACGTGGGCAAGCTCAGCACAGTGCAATGCAGCCATGTGTACTTGATTAGTCCACTGTGAGAAAGGGCTGACCCCTTCATCCAGGAGATGCATTTAACCTTCAGTCCTTGGACATGGGGTCTTCATCTAGCATGTAGTCTGGGACTGCATCTCTGCTTGTTCCTGCTGTCACCACTCACTCCACTGTTTTTTTTGCCTTCTTGACATCCATGAGGCTGCTGCCTCATCCCTATCCATCCTGAAACATTGATTCAACTTCTCACCATTTCCTAGACTCCTGCTGCTAATTTATTGTGACAATGGGCCAAGAAGACTATAGCAGCTTCATATTAAATTCCTTATAGGAAAATCTAAGCTTCACTGCATGAGTAATCTCTGATGCACCTAAGACCTGAGCTCATGCCATATTTAAGAAAACATAAATCGGACAGAACCTAGAAGAAGGAAAAGTGGTTGGACTTTATCATCAGTCACATCTGAATTTAGGACATACCAAACCCCTTACGCACAGCAAGACCAAAAAGTCACTGTTTAACAGAATAGAACAGTGGAACTGTATAATTTTAAAATTCCCAAAATACTGCTTTTGAAAGGAAATTTTAATTCTTCCTTTTTTTTTTCCCTTTCAGGAAAGCTACATATCTGAACGGGATAAACATTAAAAACAATGACTAATGTGTGCCTGTTTAACCTGCATGACTGAGACTGTAATCTGGGTTTTGCACTAGGACTAGGACTGCTCAATAAACACTTGCACTAAATAAAATGCAGTGCTGGGATACTCTTCTTAGATTTTGAGGTAAAATGGCTGTTGTAATACATATTCACTTCAGCATTTGCACCTTACTCTGAAAGGACGGCCCTCTGGAGCTGCATTGAAAAACCCCAGAGTTACCATGTTTTTTGCTTTGAAAAGAAGGCAAAGTTGTTCAAGGAAAAAAATATCCTGTAAGATCTAAAAGGTCAGATATGTTTTTGCCAGAAGTTCCAAGTGCCACAAAAGTATATTTTCTTGATTATGTGGGTGTAGTCTCCAGAACTACTGTTTGGTAGTTCTAGTAAGGTAAGGTAGTAAGGTAGGCCACAAGGTAGTAAGGTAGGCCACAAGGGCCTACGCATCCTTTGAATAGGATAGCTAGGTTCATAAAACAGTGATATAGCGGTAATTCATCTATTTGAAATATAGAAGAAGTGCCTATTGCTTTATAAGCCAAATCATCATTCCATTTATCTGCATGTTCATGGCTTGGGAACTTTGTACATTTTTCTTTGAACTATGTATATTATATCTGACTAGTTTTTATTGGGTTGGAAGTTATTTTTCTTTTTAGTTAGTATCTGCACATCTGAATTCTACAGAACTCACTAAAGAGACTCCTAGGCCTCCTTGTGGATTACTTTTATGCTATAGATATTGAGGAGCAAGCCCTTTTCCAGGGTAGAAGTTAATAAGCCCTGAAAAGTTATCACAGCTGAAGAGATATGGTACACATCTATTGCTGGGCAGCAACAGCCTAGATCATACCTTGAAATGAAAAATATGAACTGATGAAAGTGAAATGTGAACTTGATGTAGGCCTGGAAAAAAACTCTATAGGATTTATCAGATCTATCTGATATTTAATGATAAATCTGATTGATAGATTATAAAAGGTTATGTCTATCTTACGCTGTTACACACATTCAGAAAGCATTCTCTGCTTTCTGAATTAATCGCAGCAATAGCTTCTTTTTCTCCCTTCATTTGAAAGTATTTATCTGAATATCTGGAAAATATCAAAGGAGAAAATGCAAAGTTTCCTTTCCATTATGTATATGTAAATCCACTATCTTTTGTCGCTTCAGAGTATATATTTTTAAAGACGCAAGTCTTACATTTTCCTTGAAATGACACAAGTACAATGGTGCCTGAAAGTACAGTAGACTCTGATTTAGCTACACTTTTGGGATGAGTCATAGAAGAAGTCTGGGGAAGTAATATAATAAAATGATAGAACAAGATTATTTCTTCTATTCATCCATCTGGAACATCCTGAGAGGATGACAAAAGGTCTTGTAGGGTTAATTAATTTAAAGTCTTACTAAGCTTTCTCAGTGCAAAGTCTATATGAATGGGCAAAAAAATTGATGATAAGTGAATCAATTTTTGTAATTATCTCAAGTCTTAATAATTTTTTGTGTAACAATTTGCTTGTCAGACATGGAAAGCAATTTGAAAGGTTCACTGGAAAGGAGCTGTTAGGTTCAAAAACAGCTGCAAAACTTACTGCAGCATATATTTTCAAAAAAAGAAGAAGAAAGTTCTCATGCCCTCTATTCTTACTGCTCATTTAAATTAAGAGACAAAATAAAATAATATGAGAAATTCAGAAGTTCTATACAAAGAAGGCTTTTAAATACTGGATAGGGTTACAGAATTTTAGAGGTTTGTGGGTATAGATCTACTGATGATCTGGTTCAGCATGTTATGCCACATAATGAGGCTACTTTTTAAAATTTAAGTGCCAGCTTAATGCCATGCTAAAAACCTATTTAAAAAGCAAATTTGCCATTAATCTACAATTTATTAAGTATTTCTTTTATTAATAAATTTATTTAAAATTTATTTTCTGATTTCTAAGTGTTTCTACTCCTAGCCACATATCTTCATTTACTTTGTCCCGATTTAACTTGGGGCAAGTTAATTTAATTAACTTGGATTAAATTAAAGCCAGGATCATAATGCAGTTTATCTTCAATACATTTTAATGTGCTTTCAAATTCAGATAAATTTATCTTTTTTTCCCCTCATGATCCATATAGGTAAATTTTAAATATGACACTAAAGAAGATATTTATGCAGAATCAATCATTTTATCTTGTTTTTTTTTTTTCCTAAAGGAGTGGGGGATGCAGTATCAGAACACTTACTCTCAAACTAGAGAAGGGCAGAGGACAGATAGCTATATGTATGGTTTTGCCACAGAAGATGAGCTATATTTTCAGTACCCTGCCTTTTATCCGCATCTTGCATTTTTTTTTCTCTTTGCAGCTGAAACCCTTCCCAAAAGGGGAAGAATGAAATGAGACAAAAAAAGCATCTGCTCTGCACGGAATTGGGCCAGTTCAGTCATGTTTAAAGACTCTGAATTATTTGAGGAGTATGAGATTGGTAATTTACTAATGACTACAACATTAAAAAGCATGAAAAGCTGCTTAATTATCTATTTGGATGCTAGGTAACCATTCTCGGCTTCAGAGACAGCATGACTTTCTTTTCCAGTTTTGTCCCAGACCACACGTTAAAGACAATAGGCATCGTGAAAGATGAGACATTTTCGACTCCAGGAACTAAAATACGAAGACTTCACCAAATTCTTGCTTAAGGGTTTATGTTAGATGCTGGTTTAAATTTTAAAGACTAAAAAATTTTGGCCTTGTTGCACTTGTTTTTACAAATACATTGTAAACTCCCTGAAACTACTAACTATCTCAAATGTGTTCATATCTTCACAGTACATTAAAGTCAACACCTTTTATATCCTAACAGTGTTATATCATGATATCACTAGTTCTATCTATTTATTTTTAAACATTAAAATCAGAAACAAATCCTGAAAAGCTTAAAGTCATGAAGTTGAACATTGGAAAACTAGGAAGCATCGGAAATAATGTTGACCACAGCTTTAATTCAGATTCCTTCTGGGTATTAATTATGATAAAGTCTTTAATTACATGATCATACACTTCTACATTTCTTTTTATTTTTTCCTGCACAGGAACCTTGCCTCATTCAGTGCAAAAGTTCAAGGGGCTCAGTGCAGGGAAATCTATTTACAATTCTTATTACACAAATTACTCAGCACTTTTATTTACTGGACATTATCCATAGCCAGCTCTAAATTAAAAAAAAAGTATTTCCTCATTAGATTTTTTTTAATAATGTATCCACCTCGTGTGGGACTACTCAATAAACATTTTTTAATTTATTTAAAAAAGAAACACTCTTGAAAGCACCCTAGTGCTTTCATAAGTCTTAGTTTTTTGGTATTTCTCTCTCCTGCTCTGAACCTTATGAAGAAAGACAAATATTTTCTGAAAGGGCTGGGCTTATCATGCTGGCGTTGTACAGTTAAATAGAACAAAATTGCACACTGCACAAAGTTGCATGTGGTATGTGTCACATGCACTGGTTTTGCAGTTTGTAAACAAACCATCTACCCAGCACACACACAGAAACCAGAGCTTTTCAGACATATTAATCTTTAGTATGAAGCACAAGAGCCCTCCACATAGCGTACTTGTTTATTTTATTGGAAAGGAAATGAAGTACCAATATTAATATTGTTCTTCACAGACAAGTAAGCATCCAAAAATCATCAGCAAATGTCTGTGCAGTGCATATTAAAAATACAAAAAAAATGGAAAAGAAAAAAAATGTACAAAGCTGCATGATATCTTCAAGAGCCATCCATTTCTGTACACTCATTTCTTGACTACTCAAATAACCGTAACTACTAAGCTCATTGTGAGAATTACTAACCTTGTGTGAAAAATTCATATGAAAAAATCATAATTCAGTTGGATTGCAAATTTGAGAAAGGATTGCTCTATGCAGGGATAAAAAGCTTTAATGCCTCCATCCCTCCACTCCAACCCCCCACCCTTCAAGGACTGTGCAACCTGCTACCTTTCTCACAGAAACAACCTGGGAGGTGGAAAAGGGCAAATAGATGCTTAACAGACAGGCAGTACTTTAGTTTTCTCAGAAAGACTATCACTGAAGTTTGGATTGGTTTGCCCACAATTCACAGACATTTTTATTTTTCAGAAAAAAATCGAAACTTTGTCAACTATGGGAGACACATGCTATGGAGGTAGAGAGATGAGATGAGGGAAGATTTCCTACTTATTTTCTCCCTGAAGAAAGAAGTCAAGTCATATAAATTGGCCTAAAGTCACTCACTTATGGCCAGAGAGAGTTTTGAAGATGTTTTCTGGATAATGCTTTAATAAACTTGAACTGAAGCCATATACTATTAAACCAACACAAGTATAAACACAAATTTCTCTTTCAGCTGATATAAGGATAATGAAGAAATAATAGTATAACTCACAAGTCTTGTAGGAAAAAAGGGCACATATTGCAAAGGTATTTTTGTTCTTGGCTGATATAGCTATCTGCCTGGGCCAAAAATCACAAGGAAAAGAATAGCTGTTTTCCTTTATCCACATAAAAGGATTCTATGCTGAGTAGTACTTAAGAAAAATGATCAGATTGTGATTATATAACCCTAGCATGAACCTAGTGACCAACAGAGTCATGTCAAATTAGGATGCATTATTCAAGCAATAGGAAAGGATGAAAGTGTTTACTATTAGACATAAAACCCCAGCGCTTCCCTTTCTTCTAACCTGTTCTCTTCATTTTCCTTGTTTATGCTGCCTATGTTGGTGGGCTGGCTGACTTATTGTACCAGCTCTCCTTCAAAAGCAGAAATTATCAAGAACAGATGGTGTTCTTGGAAAGGAAAGACATCCAGTCTTTATTTTCCCTACCTGCCTTTACCAGAGCTTTCCATCTTGTTTCCATGACAGGAAGCTGGTTTTTGCCTTTTCCCCTTCCCTGGACCTCTGGGTATTCATTCTCCTTTTTCTGTCATACCACATTTCCCAGTATCTCTCTCTATGCCAGCAACTCTTCACTTTCTCCTTCTTTACCACCTTTTTGATATTTCTTTGCACAACATTGTGCCCATCAATGTCTAGACCATACCTTGTCACTTTTTTGTGATTAAAAATGAATAGAAAATAATGTAAAATAAGCAGATGTTATGAAGATATGAAACACAATTTCAGTTGAAAGCAGTCAGAAGCAGTTTGATAGAATTTAACTACCACTAATTGGTATAAATTAAAACAACCATTATGTTACAGAAGCATATTAGGTCCACAGCCTATTGGATTGTCTAAAAATTACTAAGAATATATCATAACACATAGTATGGTTAAATCTGTGATCACTTTACAGCTTTGGAAAATTAATAAAATAGAATTTAAATACCCAAACCATATAAAAATCCTATCAATGACAGTTTTGGTAACCATAGGTGGACCGCTACTTTACATCCCATACGATTTTACCTTACAGTTTTTACCCTCCATGAAAAGAGCACTCTAAGAAATTGGAAATTACAGTTAAATATTTTTTCATGATAGTTAATTCTTCTGTCAAGTCAGTTCAGACTGTTCTTGTCCTTCTGTCTATCAATAATAATAAAATTATTTTCACTAATAATAATTCATCAATAATTAATACAAAATTACACTTATACATACACTACAGAATTATGTGTGGACAGATGTGAAGGTGCACCTACATTCAGATACACATGGAGAAAAATTTCTTTTTCAGATATTTTTGTAGCCACTACTTGCCAGTAAAACTAAGCTTTTCAGGGTTTGGATAAGTGTGCTACTGAAATAATATGATTACCTACTTCCAAAATTGAGGTAAGAAATTTTTGCTGCACTTGCAAATTCCCTTCCCTTTTGTACAATGAACTACTCTGACTTTCAGGTTAGAAGTCACATAATAAAATTGAATATTTTTGGAGGGAACTGCACAGATACCAAGGCATTTGTTAGAGCCCTGGATTAAGTAAGCTTCAAGAACCAGACGAGATACTGATGGAGAATGGGAGCTTGCAAGGTAGGAACTAGGGCTGACACACAGATACATGGAGAAAACCAGTTTCAAGATTTCTAGTGTGACTTTTCAAAAACATGGAGGAAAAAAAAAGAACAGGAAAAGGTTTAACTTGTGATAAGTTTTAACGAATGAATTTACTATTTTACTCAATAATAGAGTACTTGTGTTTAAAGTCCTTAAATAATATGTAAATTGGGGAAATGACATCTTGTCACTAGACATATGAACATATGACACTGTAATCTTAGTTTTTCATTGCTAATGATCTTCATGTTTAGTTGTCTGTTAGAGATACCATATCCAGAAATCAGAACCACCAAACACTGAAAAATATTACTGGGGGAAATAGCATTCATTGTAGCTATTTTCCACACTGATTCATGCTCTCACCTTTACTAGCCAGCTCCTCCCCATGTAATGACAAGAGAAAGCAACAGAGTTTCTTTAGAGGGTGATGTGCAGCACTCAGATTATGCTCAAAATAGCTATGGAGGGACAATCCTCTCTCTTCCTTGACTCTGGCACATCTTTCTGCACCATTACTACTGATACATCATATCTTTTTTTAGCAGGAGGTGATTCCCTCTCAGCTCTGAACACAAAGTTGTTGCTTTGAGAGGAAACATTCCTTCCCCACAATTACTAAGAACCTTTTCTTTATTATTGCACACCAGAATTTAACATTTCAAGATCTTCCTCTGTTTATAAAGAGCCATTTCAAGATCTACATCTGTTTATAACAGCATCAGCAGAAATTGGCAAGTGTTCATCATCACAGAAGTAGTCTGAGTTATCTACATGGTGGCTTTTGTTTTGATTCTCATTTCTTCTGTGGAAACTCTTTGTGCAGCCTGCATCACACGATATACTTCCACAGCCAATTACTTCTGAGTGAAATCACATCCCACCAGTGTCAGAAGGCAGTGAAATTTCAAGGAGTGAGCCTGAGAGCTTTTTAGCAAGGGAGGTAGCCCATTATTGACTAATACCAAAGCAAAACTTGCACACCAAATTACACATCATCTCACCCTTCTCCTTCACACCACCCTTTTTTGTTTATTTGTTTGTTTCATCCTCCTAAAGCTTTTCTTTGTGTCCCCTGACATTCTGGCAGACTGACAGCTTTGCAGCACCTCACTAATGTATTACCTAATTACATTAAATACTTTCACGCGTGGAATTTTGCACATCTAGTATTCAGTCAGGGACAGAAACAAAGAGAGTATTAATTAGCAATACAGTAATTAGAGACTTAGGATTTTGATATCTGTAATAAATGTTCCAAAGATAGTGTCCTTACATCAGGGATCTGTAAATCAGGGGGATTGCAAAATGTGCTCTGCTTTTTCTCAGCTCATTGCTGATACCTGATTGCTAACAAGGTTAACAAGGCAGAGATGATGCATTTGAATCAATCCTTACTTTTTCAGAGGGTTTAATGAATCATGAGCAGACCAAACATATCATGTGTTTTTCAGCAACAAGGGGAAATTGATTAAGCAGTTTACTTACTATATGAAAGTATATGAAAGTTGCAGCAATTAGAAGAAAACCAGTTATGTAAGAAATTATGTTATTTCCCTTTCAATATCCATTTTGATTATCTCATTATGTTTCATCACACTTTGCAAAAATAGCTTAGCATTTTGCTTCTAGATCATTTTATTCTTCCTTTTTTGACTAACATTAGAAAACTTCAACACATCAGATGGAAATTGTTTCTTCAGTAGAACTTCAGTTTCAAAGAAGAAGTTGATTAAAACATCATATACGTAACAAACATACTGAAAGTCAAAATCTGATGAATTAGTTATGGCTTGTCTAATCCACATTCAACTATAAAATATGATTTACCACAAATACCCCTCTTACAAAGAGTATTAGATTTCTTGCTGAATTCTCTCCATCTGACACTGTTAGAATATGCAAACATACATGGATTTCATTTTTTTTCATTTCATTCTCAGTGTAATATTTCAACTTAATGCATACATAAATCCTGGTAATCCTGAAAGCTGATTGAACTTTTTCTTTGGACTTATATTTTCTGCATTTTTTCCTGTTTTCTTTATGTTACATGGTATTGGTATATGGATTTACAAGAGTAGGCACATAATGAAGTACATCATTGTCTCAAATAAAATGGTGGAGACAAGTAAAAGAACAGGCTTGTAAAGAGCTATTTTTAAAATCAAAGCTATTACCATCCTAGTATTTCTCAGACTTCCCTGGAGAAATGTCTGAAATGGGCTCCCCATCATGTTAAAAAAGGTAAACTTGGCAGTGACAATTATGGAGAAATACTTCAGAAAAAAAAATCCACTGCTTCTGCATTGTGAAGACTGCATGAACCCTAAAATACTAACGCTGTAGGAATACAAATGCCTCAGATTAGTGCCCTATGTACAATGCAAATGTGAAACTTAATCTGTGACATTAAAGGGATCAAATAGAGATACTTAATTCTATGGAACAGGCGGAGGCTGTTTTTACACTGTCTTGAACCTTCATGGCTTTTGAAAAGGTCATGACCTTTATCTTGTTATAATAAGTTTGTTAATTGAAGGCATCTCTTTTCTCTCTGATAGTTAAGCTAGCCACTATTTAAGATAAACCATGCCTGAAAAGGCTTTCCCCTCTCAGAGTAGACACCCTGTGTCTGATGCTGGGTTCCCAAATAGCCCAGAGAATAGGGGGTTTTGTATAAAAGAAAAGGAGACAGTAGTTGTAATGGTCACTTGGAGAAATCTATGGATGGTGGCTGGTATATTTGAGTTAATATCAAAAAGTATAAAAAAGCACTATAGCACAGAACACGTCTAGTAGTTTCCATCTCCGAGGAGAGAGCCCCAAACATGTACATACCACACCAAAAAACAACGCAAAGCATTTAGAGTTAATAGTTGCACTTCAACTAAACAACTGGTTTGCTAAGGAAATTGACTAAAGCTTAAGATAACTCCTTGCTCCATATGTCTCTTCAGAAGGCAAATGTCTGTTAAATGGAGAAATCCGGGACGCAAAATAAGAAAGCAGAAAGCTACTATGAAGAAAGAGGAAAGAAAGAGGGTAAGAGGAATGGGGATTTTCTCTGAGGAAGGCAGGGGAGCTTGACCTGCCATGCTTAGGCTTAGACAGATCATATCTATAGCTTAAAAGTCAAGAGTGCGCTGAAGGATAAAGATAATGGGCAATCTTACTCCACATGATGCTTCTGATCAGTGAAGGGAATGAAAATAGCATCATCCCCCCTTTATTTATTATTTTTATGCCACAAAGTTATTGTTAGCCACAGCACAACTTTATCTTACTTCTTCTTCAGAGAAAATTAATTTCTCGCTCTCCCTCAAGCTGAGTGTTCCCAATCATTTGTTTCCATGCTGTGTCTTTTCCTATTGGATGGCTATGCTCATCAGGGCTTTATGCTTTATAGTTTCTTGGTTGCTGATGGCTTTCACTGCACTCTACTCTTCTGTATTCAACCTGTGTCTGCTGCAGCTGCTAGCTTTGCAGATCCCATTTGCACAGATCATGCAAAACACATGCAACCTCTTTTAAATGTTACACTCTATTTTTATCCAGGTCTTCTTTTGATATCTAGTTGTCTTTCTCAAAATCAATGAAAAATTACTTCCATTAAAAGAAATACCTTGGAGATTCTCTCACCTTAACATTGGAGCCATGTCAAGATAAAAATGAAAAAAAAAGTATCTTGAAGTAGCTTGAGGGTCCAGGAATCATAGTAGATCCAAAAACTTAAATAGAAGCCTGATTTTATGCAGTGCTCATTGTTCCTCCTTGAGTTATGGATCAAACTCTGAGATGCAGATGAAACAGAACATCTCATGATGGGCAGCTCAGAGCAACCCTCCAAGAGCACACCACAGCTACAGAAGTGGCCAACTGTCAAATCACCTTAGAGAAACAGCCCCATCACCATTTTAGATTTAGGCCAGTGTTCTCCAAATGCAGATCATGACCCCACATGGTCTAGGGTCAAGACATGGTTCATATAGGGTCACAAAGTGTTAGAAAAAAATAAAGACATTTTTAAGCTGAAGAATTTCTATTCTCTTTTCCCCTGCTTGTTCCCTAGGGAGAAAGGGAAGGGAAAGACTGGAACAGCACACAAACAGATAATCCCAGGGAGTTGTTTCAGAAATCATGTTTTGAAAAACTAGTAGCACTTGAGGAAAATAAATTGTTCATGTGCAGAGGATCTGCTTTGCCTGTGCATTTATTTATTTATTTATCTATTATTTTTAAAAAGTAATTTGAAACTAGCCAGAACTCTGGAAAGCCTTCAGTAATATTAGAAGACTCGCAAACAAATAAAAGAGATATCAGCATCAGCAACCTAATTATAGGACCTGGCTTTCATCAGAAGATCTTGAAAGAGTTCCCAATGGTCTAAGCATTTATCCTTGCAGTAATATAAGGAAGTTGTTCTTATTATCTAAGTTTTTCAGAGAAGAATCAGATTAAATGAGTTGATCAATGTCATGTGAATATTCTAAGGCATAGTTGAAAGTGAATCTAAAACTGAACCCCTTGATTAAGCTACTACCCTAGTGACAGGACTAGTCTGGGCTTAAAGTGATCTGAAAAATAAATGTTTTCAAACATACAGATCTCACCAACACCTAAGTAATTAGAATTGCGCAATTACAGGAGCATTGCAACAGACCTCGGGGTCATGGAAGGTGTGAGAGAGATAAATCTGTTGACTGGATTTTTTGATCATACACAAATAATACAGATACAGTTATAGATAGTGACTTGCCAATATGAGTTCATCCCCAAAGGGAATACCTGTAAAATCTTGCCCACATTTGACTATAAGGATAACATTTTTTGGCTGTTCGTCCTCCAGTAGTAGCATGGCAGTTAATAAAACTCTCGTTACGAGCATTATGGTTCTACCTAGCAGCCATGATATTGTATTATCAAAGGTCTTTCTTATGTAGGTTCTCTGCAGCCTGCTAGCTGGTTATGGTTGCTTTTGTCAACCTGAAATACATTCACATATTAGAACTTAAATGGTACGGGACAAAATACCACAGTGAAAGAGCAGTTTAAGGGCTGTTTAACAGCAGCGAAGTCACAAAGATTTCTCATAAGACCCAATGTGACCATCCTTGGGCATATAAGCCAGAGTAAACTGTGCTGTATGGACCTGATCTGGGTGCAGACAAATCCTGTCTTTGGCAACATTTCTGAACCTGGCCAAAAACCAGTAGCAGTAAGACTTACCCTATGGGCTCAGCTAACCATGGCCACAACTTCTTGGAGAGGGGACTAACCAGCACCAGAATGAGCCAGCACTGGTTGTGTTTTATAAGTAAAGATACCTTCAGTTAGTTGATATTTGGCACTGATTCATCAGCCCAACTGCTGGCACAATTCAGTTTTCGTGTGTAGATAAGAACTTGACCTCACCCATTACAGACTGATTAGTTAGCTGGGAAGAGATCATTTATTGCATTCACATCTTTGTTTTAGTAATCCCTTGATAAAAGACTACACAGTTTAATAACTAATAGTTTTCTGTTTGCAGTATTTTCTTGATGTCACATTCTACATATTTCTCTACTTCTTGTATTTCCTTATTTATTTTAAGACTCAAAAATATTTTAAGAATTTCTAAATTTTCTTTTTGTCACTTTCTAGTGATGAAATGAAGCTTGCAGGTGCCTTTATATGTAAGAATAAGCCTGTTGTAAGCTAAACAGATGTGCACACTGTTTTCTCCCTTGAGTTTGGGAAGCTTATTTGTTTGCAGTCATCACTTCTCTTTCTCCAGGGGAAGATTAGGAAGCCTGCAGATCTCAAAAAATATTTATGCATGTGCTGAGTGGGGTGGGGTAGGACTGAATACAGACTGGGAACATTCTGATTACAAAGCTCTTACAAAACTGCTAATGGGATGATGAAAGTTGATCTTATAGATCTGTTACACTCTACTGGATAATTTCATAAGGTTTTTTTGTGCATGGCAATTATTAAGTAACTTCAATATACTTGCAAAATTTTCACCTGTTAGAAGCTAGATCACTTTTCTCTGTCTAGATAAATAGAGTGATAAGAGAGCTTAAACTCAAAGGATCAGCAGCCACTTTTGATTCCCTCACAAGGTATCATCTCCCTTGGTTACCTTACATGAGAGGTATGATTTAGGCAGTACTAAAGACTTGTGCCCTTCTGGAATGGAGGCAAGAGGTCTGAAGCTGAAGTGCTTTAGAGTACCATTTGAAATGGTCTTACAAACCTGTGCTCTTGTGAATTCCACATAGATAGCTATTTTTCTTGTTTATTTTTAGCAACAGTATAACAAATATTATTGCTCTTCATTTCATCATTGTAGGTACTTGAGTATGTGCATACATTTATAAACGCTAGGATATTTTGCTGCAGCACAAGGTGAGACTTCAGATTTTTTAAATTGATTTACTTCAAGTTTTCTTTTGGTTTCTAAGCAGAATCCTATATAGAAAGAGACAGGGTCAACACTTCATTATAATCCTCATCTGTAAAGAAAAGAAAGCTCAGCTCTCTATGCTGAAGTCTAAATTGCTTGTAGAAAACCGAATGGTTAATTTTCCAGACTTGCCAATGGTTTCCTATGTATGCTATTTACCTGACACATTTACAGAAACTGGGTCAAAAAGAGGAACCTCCTGAAGTCTTGGCCCCTGTGAAATCAAGGTAAAATTTCTGTAAAGTGTAGATCTCAAAGGTAATCTCCATTAGTTTTGGATGGTGAAAAGTCTTATCAGCAACTCCAATGCAAATCTACGTGAAATCCATGAAACTATAAACATAAAAAATAAAGATTCCATGTAACAGAAAATGGGGGTGGGAGGGGAAGGATTGGTTAAGTTTGCAAGGCACAGTTCTGAAAAGAGCTAATACAAATATAAACAAGAAAAAGAAAAAAGGCCTCAAACTGGCATGCAGCCAGAGCTGCATGCTTAAAATGCATCACAGTGGGTGTTAGGCTCAATTGATAATTATCTGGAGATAGATAATAAATACCTGAAAAAACTTTTGTTGCAAATATGAAATAGAACTCATGGAAGGAAAAGAAAAATTGTGTTTGGTGTAAATCAAAGCTCAAAAATAAACAGGCAAGAGAAAGATGAACAGAACAAGATCATCTTCAAATATTCTAAGGAGCTAAACTCTGTTGTATTCCCAAAGCTGTGTTGAAAACACAGGGATAAGTCTGAATTAGTTTTCTTGGGCATCACATTAATTATTTTTGAAATATATATGAAAAATATATGTGAAATATATGTTGCAAAAACATTCCTGGTACCTAATTCCAAAAAGCTTGGTGCTAGGTATGGTGATTTACCTTTAAAACGGTTCTGTTTCTTCGCATCAGCAGAATTCTCACAGACAGAGACATGCCTGGGATGTTGAATACATGATTTCCTATAAAACCATGATCATCCTTGTGCTCCAAAACTATAAACAAGAGTTATATAAATGGCACAGTTTCATGCAATGCTGTATCTGAAGCAGCCAGCAGCTGTGCATTTACCACACCAGGACATCCATCAACAGCTCTCAGCCTTTCCAAATATAGAATTTGCATTATGGCAAATACAACTGTGTTAAACCTGAAATTCTTTTGGTCTGCACAACTGTGTGCTTGGATTGATCTCAACAAGTGCTGGTTCTAATCATGCCCACACATTCACACCAGCACAGCCATCAAAACACATTAGCCAACTCAGGTAGCACTTTTCAGCTATGAGGCTCTTTGTCTCAGCAGTGAATGTGATGCTGGTGAAAGATGCAAGGTTGACACTTAGTCTTTATTTATTTGAGTGAGAAGTGAAATACTATATTCAAGAACTATAGGTAGCATTCTTCCACAACTCGATCTGTACCATCTCTGAAAATGGCAATATTCAGAGCTCAAAATCCAAGAAAAGTCTGCACTTTTTTTTTCATGACCATTTGTTTGCTCTGGGGTCACTCAGCTGTTAGAACCATTCTATCAGGAATGACACCAAGGGTGCCTATTTGGAGGTCATTTTCATCCAGTTCTGCAGAAAACAGTTGGCAGGAGCTAGAATGAGGCTGTGACTACTTACTAATTCATTTCAGACAGGCCACTCTCTAGACTACTTCTTTTTCACAGGCTTAATCTGACAATTAGAAGGCATTGATGCTTGAAGGGTCATCCATTCATTTTCAAATACTCCAAACATGCACACTGCTTTCTCTTCCACTCTTGCTTTTCTTCTTATTATATGGTCCAAGTTTACAGTTAAATTCTCAACTGAGACAAATTCAAATACTGCAGATTCCTGTAATGTGAAAACTGTCTCCATTGTGAGTACTCAACGTTGCTATTAAAAAACTCTATGCCAAGTAGTAAATAGTTGTTTAATGAATAACCTAAAACTAAGCTTGAGATTCAAAGAGGGGAGATTCATCTCTTTCCTCCATATTATATTCCCTATGTTCCCCATATTCCCTATGCCTTTAGTCCAATAGGATTTTTTTCTCTTATGCAGAAAAGCACAAATGAACCAGATATAAATACCAGCTAAACCAATTCATGAGGCAGCATATGAAACTGTGCTTCATACAGTTGTCACAGCATGATTTTACTTTATTTGTTTAAAAAAATGAACAGAGGAGCTTGCAGTAGGTAAAGAAATTATTTATTTCCTGTGAAAAACTAATGATCAAAATGAAAAATAAAAAAGTTCTGCTTAAAATTCAAACCTGTTTTGCAAACATCAACCTCCCAAATGTCAAACTTCTGGAAGATAAAACCAGAAAAAGAGTTTTCCAGAAAAAAGAGTTTTCCACAGAACTTTGACGTTAACAAGAATGAATATAAAAGTCTGGGTTTTTTTAAAGTATGAAATAAAATATAGAGAACCTTGGTGCTTATTAAACATATTTTAAAAGCTGTTGCCCTCTTCTTATTTGTGGCTTGTCTCAGCCTCCGTTGAAAGCTTAATGAAAAACGTCAAAGAAAGCACTGTAGTCTTTCAAAGAAGCCTTGGTCACAGCTAAGAATGAGTGGAGGTAGTTGTGCATGGTTCATCATATTTATTTGAGGCAGAAGCAAAGCATATCAGAAGAGGAAACCGGGGTAGTGTTGGGGAAAACCTAGAAGGGACAATCATAAAATACTTGTGCAATTCCCTGAATTCCACATTTTTTTCTTGCATGAGTAAGCCCATGGCTCACGTAAATCACTTACTCAGTTAACCTCATGGCAGAGTTGAGCTCTTCCAGAAAAACAAAGTCAAATCTTTGCTCAATTCGTAACTAATTCTACCTCAGACATTTATTTTCTTAAATCACCAAATCCTTCTCTTTTGGTTTTGTCTTTGAAAACTGCAATTGTTAGCTTCCTGTCCTAGAAGTAACACCAAGAAAATGCATATTGGTAAGATTTGTGACATGACTTAACCCTTGCGAGAGAAGCAGATGAGGCTTATGCAAATAATTAAGAGGAGCAATGACTAGAGGCTTTATAGTTTTTTTTTCTTTCTTTACACAGAGTTGCCATTTGCATACTGAAGTTTTGGATTGAATACTTTTGTTTGGGGCTTTACATTCTGGACTTTTGCATTTCTAGCCCTGGCTCTCTTCCATAATAGAAATAGTTATCATGCATAATTTGCAAAAGTACATCACAGTTTAGTCTTCCTGTCTACTACGGACAGTATTTGGCAAGAAAAAAGATCTGGAGGTGAGTATCTCTGGATTGTGCAAATATGCACACATGCACTAAAAGCAGAAGGGGCTTCTGCAAATGACAGCTTTTGGAAATAACTTCTGGAAAGATTTCTAGAACTTGGACTCTTCTGTGATTAAAACCAGTTATTCCCTTTCCTATCTTCTGTCAAATTTGAGAAGCATAATGACAGCTCTTAAAGATCTCACTTTCCAAGGATTGGGAAAGCTCAAAGTGGCACGTGAGCCAAAGAGCATTAGAGAGATAAAAAACATGGGTGAAAGTTCCCCTCTATGTATTGCTGAAATGTGGACACACTTTGACAGAGCCTTCCATTTAATAATAGAAAAACATATCTTCTTAGAATGTATTTGATTTTAAATGAAAATCTAAAAGCCATCTATCAGTATTAATATCACAAACTTAGCCTACTAGACTGCAAAGAGAACGTTTTTTGGCTCATACTACGGAATGACAACTTAGAAATTGAGTGCTCTGTTGTGGTGGCCTTTGATTATTATATGTGTACGTTATATGTGTACGTGCATCATGTACACACACGCACGCACAAACAAATCTGTTTAACCACAGGCTCCAAAACAGGGGTCTTTGAAAAGGTTACCACTCTACCATATGCAGGACTTTGATTTATAGTTATATTTTTCACAGCATGACACACATTGTTGGTGAAATGAGGCTGTGATAAAATCATGGAGGTGTAAAGTTTCACTGGCTGGATGGTGAAGAGCCGAGTCAGGGAGAGTGTAATGCGAGTCGAGAGCTGCACTCCAAATGAATGAACTTGTATTGTGGATCTGGTTACAGCCGGCACACTGCCCTAATCCATCAACAGCAAGTTCACTTACAAACCAGCCTTTGTTTTTAATCCATGAGCCCTTGGGGATTCACTATAATCAAATGACCAATCAGAAGAAGACATAAGAGGAAAAAAAAGATAGAGTGAAGTTTACTTTCAGTCACAAACTCTGCCTCAAAACCCCCCAGGTAATGCAGGTAACAGTATAATACACAGTATTAAGCCTAGAGACATTAAGAATTCCTTGGCTTGAAAGTTAAGGACTGGAAAAGCAGATCTCTTTCCTTTTGAGGGGTGCTTCTCTGAGGCTTTATTTTGTACCATGTGTGCTCAGGGCACAGACACAAATTAGTGGTGGAGGGGAGCTGCAGGGCTTATGATTGCCACAGTATACTCAAGAGTTTTCCCTTGTTTTGAAGAAATGAAGAGAAAATCCTGGATTTTGCCACTTAGACATGTTAAGCTGAAATAATGTATGTTTCTTGGCAAGCGTGTGGTATTATGCATTGGGGTGTGTCTGTGTATACATAAACAAATACTTTTATTTAACAATGTGTGCATGTGTTTTATTCTTTATCATTTGAACATAACTTATTAACAAAGAGTAACCTTTGGGTTACTTTACTTTTCAGAAGAACAGGAGAAACTAGGCCAAATAACTGCCCAACAAACTACTTTGGGGTGACAGTTACATGTCCAATGATGGCACTGGAGACAGATCACCATTCCTATGGTAGTAAAATTATATTACATTTTCTACTCCTAAATCTGAATTCTTGAGTACCTAGTCCACCCTATCTAGCTGCTGTCCCCAGTAGTCTGTCAAAATGGTCCCAGATGATGAAAACGAGTAATACCGTTTAATTGCCACCATATGGCTGCATTGCCTTAAAGAGACTGTGTGTGTGCTGCAGAAGGGGGAGAAGGTGGCAAGTTGTGCACACCACGCCCATGAAAGGAGTGACAGATGGTAACAAAAGTACCATAAAACCATGAGTCCTGACAGCTCATGACAGCGACTGAAGCAGCTGCTGAGATATCGTGTTGTAAATAGCCTTTGGTTTGGTCACCCACTGCATGGCAGTGACCAGTAATGAAACAAACCCCCTACAAGATGAGTGGAACATGCTGCCTCAGTCCCGGAAAGAAGGTCTGATAAACAGCCCTTGCTAGGAACAAAACAATGCTGGAGAGCAATGCTCCTAAGAGCAGATCTCAGACACACACATACATGGCAGGATGACTAACAGCATGTTAATTTCCTCTGAAATCTATGAGTCCTGCTCCACTCACCCACTCATCTCTGTGGAAATGGGCAGCTTTGATGTGCAGAGGGGCGTGGAGAGGGGGCATGGAGTGACTGCTTGTGTTTGATCTTGGTGTATTTCTGAGATGGCTGCCCTCAGGGTGAGGAGTCAAGGGAGCCCTCTAATACCTTCTCTACTTCCTCCTTTCAGGCTGGCCAGCACTGAAGGAATTGCCTCTGTTCTGACAGGTTCGTGCTGCAGAGCCCCATCCTGTTGGTGCAGTATCTCCATGGGCTGAAGCCCCTGTGAGGGCCAGCCTCATCTGCTGTATCTGACCTTTGTCAGACCTAACAGAATCCTCTTGAACCACAGCAGTCGTCTTCATTCCTTCTAGGCTAAATTGTGCTCTGCAAGATGGACTTGTGAACGTCAGCAACTTGGTTGGCTGCTTTAAGGGTGTTCTAACAGACTAAGCATGGGTCTGAGGAGCATTGCAGATTTACTCCATGTCACACATGCATGTGCCAGGTGGGAGTTAGTTTAACACTTAAGAGTTCATCCCAAACCTGAATAAGCATTAGTAACTTAAGGCACTTAAGTTCCTCGTTTGTCCTCATTTTTCATGAGAAGGCAGGCTTTTCCAGAATAGCTTGTATCATGCACAGCCTGAACTGTACCCTACAGGTGTCCCTCACTAACCTAGTGCATATTATTTTTGTCAATAACATGCATACAGAGCTCAATTTCTCTACCTACTGGGTGCAAGTACCGTACAACAAGCAGTACAGTCTGTTGGGTAAACTTAGCTGGACCACTGTTCTTACAAAAATATTTTTTTTTCACCAAAAGAAAAACTTAAAGAAATGCACTAAGCTGAAAAGAAATATTAAGATTATATGTTTTTTATTCTGTTGCTCTTTCATTTCAGAAAGCAAATTTTTACTAGCTGGATTTTTATTTTTTTTTCTTATTATTTTCTATTTTTTTCATGAAACAGGAGGATAGTAGGAACAAGGTACAAATATCATGTCATAAAAATAATCCAATAAGTTTATTTTAAGGTTTTGTTTCTGAAACAAGTTTTACTGCTTACTATGGACAGAAACAACTTGTCTCCTTTTCTTGACCTATTTATTGTAATAAATAGGCTTGAGACTTATGTTAAAAAAAAACTATGGGCTAGGAGAATGAGTTTAACAATGCCGACTGGTACCTGATGATGCATGTTTTTATTTTGTTATGTAGTTTAGCTCTCTGTACCTGACCCTGATGCTTACCTCTCCTGGAACTCTTGAAATGTCACTCTTGAAATGAATGTGAACTTTCATCTTTCCTTTCCTTTCCTTTCCTTTCCTTTCCTTTCCTTTCCTTTCCTTTCCTTTCCTTTCCTTTCCTTTCCTTTCC
>JAUBOD010000871.1:334602-464464 GCA_032353885.1 Nothura maculosa
AAAAGAAAAGAAAAGAAAAGAAAAGAAAAGAAAAGAAAAGAAAAGAAAAGAAAAGAAAAGAAAAGAAAAGCTGCAAGTTTCAGTCTCCTGAGGATTTCAGGAGAATTCCCAGGTAACCTGACTGCAACAAGGCTCTTTCTATATAGTCTCTGCCTCTATAGTGTTGCTTGTGCAAGAAACACACACATGCTGATGTTTAATGTGAAAAAAAAAGCTGTGCTAAATATTGCATAAGTGGTGAGGGAAGGATTGGTGAGGGTTGCTTAATGCTACTTTTGTCTCTGTTTTTGGAGCTGTCCTGAGTAGAGAGCTCGTAAGGCAATGATGCAACCCAGACTCAAAACCTTAATGTGTTAAATACATTGTCTACTTTGGATCGTTCATTTAGCTCTAGCAAATGCCTTGTATTTTTTCCTGTCTGAGTACAATTAAAATTGCAGGATATTTGCCAGATGAGCTGAGAATTTTTCATCACTCTCAGCATCCCTTTGCAGTACTGTGAAGAAAGAACAATCAAAACACTCTCGGTTTCTCTTATAAATAACATTTTAATTATTTTTATAGGTCCATTTTGAGGCATCTCATTGCACAGATAGAAGCAGTGAGATGTTTTGAGACCTGCGGTAACATTGTACTTTCATTCATAAAAATTCATAAAGCAAAATTAGGATACAATAAAAGAATTTACCAGTGAGTTAAATATAGTGTGTGATAGTAAGTAAAGCTAATCTATAAAAAGAAGAAATAACTACTTAAGAATAGTAGTTATTCCTAAGTAGCATGCCTAGCCTTTACATCCAAGGATTCATGCTTTTTGCACATGGCATATCAGCAGGAATGCCTAAGAATATATGATAACAACAAATGTGCAACCTTCTAGAAAACTAACTGCAGACGTCTCTAATTATTGAGATCTGTGTCTGAGTGTTTTCCACGGAATTTCTTGACTAGCAGTTTAAAAATAACAGCCTCTTTGCACTCGCTTTATTTAACGGATACAAGAATAGCTGCCAAGTGTAAACATGTCCTGGACAGAGGGAAGGAGGGAAGGAGAGAAGGAAGGAAGATGGAAGGAAGTTGGAAGGAGGGAAGGAAGAAGGAAGGAAAAAGAAAGGAAGGAAGAAGGAAGAGAGGGAGGGAGGGAGGAAGGAAGGAGAAGAAAGAAAAAAATAAAAATGAAAACAAGCTTAATTTGTGCAGAGGTCAAAACAACAATATTTTTATAAGGATATTGGTTTTGAAAGCATTTAAGAATGTATTTTCCCTGTAAATTTATTACACAACTTTCATACAATTATGTGTGTGAGATGAAAGTAAAAGACCCTTAGCTATAATATATACATTCACATACAATCCATTTTAAGAAACAGAAATAATAGATATATAATTTAAATTTTACCAGTAACATCTCTGCAACAAAAATGGCTGATTTTTTTTAAAAAAGAACAGTGTAGCTTTTAAATTGCATCATTTAGTCTCAGTAATTACTGTATACCTGATTTCTTGATTTCAGGATATAAATTTAAAGAATTAGTTTTGTCCTTCTATGTTATGATCAAATACATTCCTTAGTTAAAAAAAAAAAACAACAAAAAAACACTGTAAAGCCTTTTCAGGTAGTGCTGGATTACCACTGTGTTATTTAGTGCAGTTCTTGTTCTGTTCTTTTCTCAGTATGGACTTATTTGCTTAGAACACAGCTTTTGTTGTTGTTTTTCTTAAACTAGGAGTAGTTATATTTTCTCTAAAATTAAGTCTTTCAGAATTATAAAGCAGTGTGTTTGGACAGGACAACAAATACACTAGTGGTCCTAGTATTTGCTAAAAATATTTTAATAGAACAGCCCTCAATAGACACAGAATCAAATGCAGCTCAGAATCACTATAGATGTTTTATGAAAAGTCCATCCAGAAAACATTCTAGAAATTGTTCTTGTGTTGTCGTGTCTTCATTTGTATCACTTATTTGTTAAAGTAAAATTCTCCATGGTTCAGCTGCAGCATAGGCTTACAAGAGGAAGTCTACTGCCCTCTCTCCAGCTTCCTCCACGTAAAAATATGGACCCTCCCGGTGTCCAACTTCCAACAAGCTGTTCTCTTCTCTCTTGAAAACTCCTCTGCTTCTGCCCCTGGTTTTCCATGGATTTACTTATATGTGACTTATCAGTTCCCCTATCACGTTACAGCACTGTGACAGCAGAGAACACTTATTAATGACTATAAAACGGAAATTATTTCTGAGGAAGATGCCCTAATACATACTTTCAGTAGGAATGAAAAATTCTGCTCCTGCAAAGCTGGCCTGTGCCAAGTGTCCCCACAAGTTGGTGAGACCTGTGCAGGTAGCCAGCTTGCAAGCTATACGCAGGTTCATGTGCAACCACTCACTGTATTGGTGTCACTGTCCACCAGAGCCCATCCTGAAGTACTTCACAGGGATGGTGTTAAGTAGTTCTATTTAAGGGTACTATCTTTAAAACATCTCAGACATTCATGTATTTATGACTGTATTTGCAGGCGGGTGGAAATATATCTGCAGGACACGTCTCTGTGCAAAACAGTTCCTGCCCACTTCTCACTTCTTTCATCGCTCTCGCTTACTCCTGGCCGTTGCTTGTCTGTTATTAATTTGCTGTCATTGTGGATGAGAGTGCACTGGTTGTGCAGTCTTTGGGCTAGGTGCTGCGCAGATAAAGACTAAAAAGGCTGTTTCTAGTCTCAAGAGTTTATCTTCTGTTATTTTTATCCTCTAGTTCTGTCTCCTCTTGAATCAATATACTGTGATGACGCAGGAAAGTCTAAGTAAAATTTATTACGTTACAGTTGTAGAGAACCAGACAATTCAAATGTAAAGCGGAGTAAGCAGAAGTGAATGTAGAGAGCCATGAAGGCACTTTACAGCAGGGATTACCTTTCATTTCCAAACTGAGACCTGGTGAACAACAGTGTGCTTCTCAGCTTGTCAAAACTAATAATGACCAAAAAGAAAAAAAAAATGGATTTTTAAAAAACAACTTCAGGCAATGCTTCCTTCCCAAGGTGCTGGAAGGACAATATAAGATAGGGAAATAATAATCTCCTATTTATATATGATAATCTTCTATTTTTACATGATGCATGGAATTACTACTTTCTATAACAAAGAAAAAGTCCACCTGTGAACAACAGTCGCTTAGCCTAACTATTCCATATACTGCAATTATTTGTTTGCCTTTTTTTTTAATGTCTCCTTTTTCTGCTCCTTTTGCAGTGCAGTAAATGCCACCACTAATAAGATAATATCTGTCTTTGAGAGCAGACTGACCCTGTTGTTTTCAAGCAGTTTCAGCTTCTCGACAGTCAGGAGCCTGCATAATGTTTTGTGGCTGCCTCTGGTCATTGACATGGTACAAACTGCCTTATCTCCCCGTGGGAGGGAGGTCATTGCCAAACCCACAGCTACTTGACTAGGGAGGAAGGCAGGCTACAGTTTTTTGAGCACATAGCCTGAGCCAAGCAGAAGGCTTATAACAAATAGCTCAAAATAGCTCCACTCTGAACATATTTCAAGTTTTCTCTCTATATCAATAGATGACATGCATTGTCACAGCACTACATGTGATCTAAGAAGCTCATGTAGATATTTTCCAGTAGGAAAACTGCATTGCTTAAGTTTTCTGCATGTTGAGCACTTTCTCAAATATCTTCCTTTACTTTTTACAAAGCCCATTCACTGACGCTTTTCATGGCAGCGGAGAACTCAGCTCACAAATCAATTGCTCTGTTTTTATTCTGAATATTACACTTCCTTTCAGAGCTGTTGTAGGATGATGATTTGCATATCACCAATAACTCTCACTGAATCCTTCAAGAAATCTCCCACTGGGCACAGGATTAACAGGAAAGTAGAGGAAGTCTCATAAATATGAGACCTCTCCCCTCTTGCCATTAGGACTCCTGGTGTAAAACATTTTTGAGAATGCAGACGCCTCTCAAGCTAGGGGTAACCTCTGTGTGTCTGATTGTATAGGATCTTTAACACAAAACTGTTTGCACCATATGGAAGCAGCATGCACCCAGTTGCAGGTGTATTGCTTTTCACTTACTGTATTTCAGTAAGTCCAGCTCATCCAGGCTTCCTGGACTCTGCCCATGTATTGCACAGTTCCTCTCACTATGATTTCCCAGCCTCAAAATTTATTGTGCATGAGATATATTGGAAAAAAAAAGTAAAAGAGTAAAAACGTTTTAAGTTTTTAAGTTGCTTCTGACCTCTCTATGATGGACATGTTGGCATTAAAGAAAACATAAAAAGCAGATCAAAACTTGGTAAAACAGTCGACCATCTTATGTGGTATCATACCACTCACACTACTGTATTCTTTAATGCTGAAGTCCGCTCCACAAGGAGCACACTGGTTCAATTTAACTCAGATGGAGGTATATATTAGCAGCCAAAGATTTTCCCTGATCTAACATACAAGAATTTTTCATCTTTTACTCTATTTGGAAACTAAAGCCACAAAATGGTGTCCTAACTGACTTTTTTCTTCCTTCATTATATCTCCATTTGGTTTCTCAGGAGCTGAAGACCAACAACATTCAAACATTTACTGCTGTGGCAACTGAAATGGATAAAATGAATTAAGAACAAAAGCAGCTATCACACCAAATTACATGGAATTTGCAGCATATCCACCATCCCCATATAGGGTCACAATCATGTAAAACACACATGTTTCACTGTGAATTGCACTGGGAATTTCATCTGTATCCTGCGCAAGTCAGTTAAAGGAATTATGTTACTACATAGATGAAGAACATGGACATAGACTCCATAGATGAAGAGCATGGACACATTCACAGAATTCTTCCTGGTATCCTCTCTATAGATCTTTCTCTAGTCATACTGCTTATACCAAAGGCATTCATTTCCTTTTATAGTGCATGATAATTCAAAGGAATAATTATTCACTATTTAAAGGAATAGAAACGAGGCAGCAGAAGGTGACAGGATGAGGTTTGCTCAGTGCACTCAGGTCAAGGATTAGTAAGGCAGAGATTCAATATTTGCTCCACTGCAGACCTCCTGTTTGACCAGGCCAGCCACATTGCACCTCTAGAAAATGCAGATAATCATAATCCTGTCCCTTACTATGTGTTGTGAGGTTACTTACAGACAAAATAAAGCATGCACATGTGTAAGTGCTCAGATCACAGCCCCGGCACTCTCTGGGTGTTTCCTCACACACCCATTCTGGGGGCTGAGGTTCACTGCAGCAGGGCAGGCCACAGGGTAGGTGGGACCCTGAGAGGAAGCTCAGGGCTGTGTGTTTCCTGCCGAGGAGGCACAGACAAACTGCTTTTAGGCATCCACAAGCAGGGAAATGCCTTTATTCTCTGTTACAGGCAGCAGAAGCTGCTGTGCTGCTGCTTATCCCACTTACAGGCCCGACAGGGAAGCGCCAGTGACACCAGAGAGCCCCCACTATGCACTATGAGGTGGTGAACAGACCTAAAGGATGTCAATAAGTCAAAAGATCCAGCTTCTGACCTGAAGGTTGCATGCCTTTAAGCAACTAATGCTTCAAGAAGCTTGACAGGCACATCTAAGACCTCTCATGGCTGGTGGTGTTTGGCACTGTGCTCCATGTTCACTGTGGTGTTTTTGTCTTACTCTTTGGCAGGCCCAGTATGTTGCTTTGGTGAGCAGTGCTTGGTTACTTTGTTTCCCACTCAGTGGGAGAATGGGCAATAGGAGTCAGCTGAGACCCATGTTTCTGCATAGACAAATGCAAGTGAGGCAGGGTGCCCCCATGTTGATAGTGTTGACAGTGATAGTCCCAGGTAAACAAGTACATCCACACTTTGATGCGTATGCCCTACCTGATAGTTTTTCCATAATGCCTCTCATATCCCATGGATTCTGCAGTCTAGCTGGATATAAACTCTCTTGAATATGGCAGTAGACAAAATATACATTATAGTGAATGCTGGAACACATCCTGTATGTAGCTTCCTTTGAGAACAAAACACATTTAGTGCTGGTAATATGAATAGATCAAATTATTCACAAAGTGAATAGATCAAATTATTCACAAAATATTCTCCTTCTTGCTCACTTGTATTGTTTTTGCTAGTGTATCCCATGCAGAAAACTTTATGAAGGGACACCAACATTTAAAAGGACAATAATTTATTTTAAAGGTCTGTTTTTCCCTCCATTTTCATAATAAAAATAGGTCAGGATTCTAAAAAAAGAGTAGAAAATACCACCTAACTTGGTGAGTATATTTCAGCCAGAACCTTGATGCTTGACAAAGAATGAAAGAAAAATCTACGAACAAAATAAAGTGCCTTGCAAACAGTAGTTTTTACCAATGTTAAAATGTGCAGGGATACTCTTTGATGACTTTCAACTGCCAGAAACTATCCTGATCAGAAAATTATCCTCTTATTTAAAGAATGAAATCAAAATACTCTTATAAATAGCTTTTAAACCTAATTTATGTCAACAGAAATGGCACTTTTATGTCAAATCTGAAGTCAAATCTCATCATCAGAGAGGAATTAAAAAAAAATAGTTCAGAAGAGTCATAATGGAATTAACAAGATGCTGCAGTCCAAAATAAATGTGCTTCCCAATATATTTTTCTTTGAAAGAGAAAGAAAGAGCAACAGTGCAAACTATTAATTAAATGAATGTTTAAGCAAATGTAACAACATAGTAAGAGCCTGTATTTTTTCTGGCACAGCCTTCTGTCACAATCCAATTGCATATTTTCAAATGTATTTTTAATTTGCTCGGCTTCTGTCAACATATTCATTCACAGCTGTGTTATTTAGAAGGTGAATGCAAAATTCATAGAGCTTGCAGCATTCACTCTGACTGACACATCTAAAACCACGCAGCACTAAATCACCTCTTTCCAAGTAAAAATTAAATAAGGAATAACTGATACCAGAAAAGGAAGACAGTGCCTGTGTTTAGCTTCAACCTCTCAAGGTGACATTAAATAAATACACTTCTGGATTCATTTCTATTACGAAGAAGAAGACAAAAAAAGCAAAAAAAACATATATTTACCTTGCTTGACTTTGCATGGGTAACCATTCCTGCATCAAGTGTAAGTAGCTATATTTAGAAATGTATCCTTGGCAGGAAACTAACTGAACTGCAGTGAAAACAAAACAGTCTTGGGCCTGCTTCTGCCACACTGAAATGGATGAAGGCGCAGGACTCCACCCATTGTGCTGAGCACAATGCTGCACCCAGACACTGCTCCTCACCTCTGGCATGGGGCAGAGCCTCCTCTCAGAACCGCACAGATACACGAGGGAGCGTGAAGCCCTATGAAGTGATACCAGTCATTTTGAAAGGAACAACGTTATTGAAAAAAATGTTACACAAGCAGTGGTAAACCTCATGTGGTCTAGGTTTCAGTCAACAGAAAAACCCCTTTGACAAATATTAAACACACTAAAATAGGACCTAGTTCTTTTTAAATTCAGCTTAAAATAATTCACTAGGCTGTTTGCATTCTGTTTGGCAGTTTCACATTAAGATGGTGAGGGTCTTATTGCAGTCTATTTGAAGCTTCATGCATATAAAGAAGCCTATAGGTGTGAGGACCACACCTCAAAAGCAGAACTCCAGCCTGCAAAGAATGTGCAAATCATGTGCATCAATTTGATGCACAAAATGCAGAAAAACATTAACCTTATTATCCTGGAGAAGCAGTGGGAAAAGAAAGATTGAGTTTTGATTGACTAGACTACAACTTTTTTCAATTAATCTCAGCAGTAGCTTGTCCAGGATAGGCGAAGGCTCTTTTCTGAATGATTTCCATCTGGTTAAAGACTAATGTTCCCCCAGGCATTCCTCCCCATCAGGTCTCAGCTATCACTGGGAAGCCATCATCCTGTGCTAATAAGAGAGATAAAGTGCATCTCCTCCTGCACCAGGCATGGGGAATGGGACTAATCTCCTTTATGCTTGAGTTAGACATCTAGGCTCCCTTTGCAATGGAAAGAAACAGCTATTTCTAAGTAAGACTCATCTGGCCTGTGTTAGATGCATGTTTTAGCATGCATTGTTTTAGAAATGTATATTTTTCTTTATAGAAAATAAAAATCAGATGTAAATCTAGGTGTGATAATCTTCATCCCCAAAGGGCTAATTGCATCCTTTGCTCTAGTAGGAAATATCTTCTGCAAAATCACTTTAACCTGGATTTACTAGGTGCTCAGGGCAACTATCACATCAAAACTTGGCACATATTAAGTTGTGGAAGTGCAGCCCAGTCCATGGACTAGTTTCACTGGGTGCAGATCTGCAACACAGCACATCTCACTCCGTCGGGTATGGTGGTAGTGGGAAAACTCTAATCCTTGAGGCAACTGATCTAATCAATATTTATGAAATTCAGGTTTTGAGATGTAAAATAAGGATTCCGGTTTAACAGAGATACTGTTTCTACATCTCCTTTTGGTGTCAGTGCAATAAATGAACCTTACTTGTCTGCTCTTTTAAGTGTTAAAAGCTAATGGGCTGCAGCCAGCCACCTCTCCTTTCAATCCCAAATGGTAATTTTGTTGAAAAGGGAATGGATTTTTTATTTTATCACCAAACCAGACATTATAAACCACTCCTGAGACTAGGAGAAATGCTCTCTAATTGCAGATTAATATATACTTCAAAAAAATGCTGCTACTTTGGAACATATATTAGTAAGCACATTTAATAAAATATCCTATATATTTTAAAGCTTTGCCATGTTTGTCTCATTTTCCTTTGAAGTTTTTTTTTTTACTTCTCTAATTTTGACAAGAGTTTCCTTTTCATTTTAACTTAACTGACATTCCACCACCACAAGGGATTCTGTGATTTTAATCTTCTAATTTAGTTACTGTATATCTGTAAGGTATTTCACTGTATTTCATTGCTATATCTCTAGTGCTGCAACCATATTTAGTTACTCTGTATCTTAAATCTGATGTGCTCTTGAGTTTTCAGTTCATTAAGGTGCACTTTCGATTTTCTACTGAAAGAAAACAATATTTCCATGGCCATAAAAGTTGTAGGTGCGGGGAGAAAAAGCCTTTGAAAAATGCTCACAATAGTTTGTTTTTTAATATTCTCCTTGTGCGTGAATTTAAAGGAAAAATACACAATTTACAGCAGCCTTCAGCTAAGAAAGTAAACAAAGATTATTTTAAATATAGCTCCTCAGGCAATTACAATGAAGATTATGAAACAAGGATGGGAACATACTAACATTACACTTACTGTACAATGTGTAATCACACATTTTGAGTAAACAGAAAAAAATACCCTAAATGCCTTTATATGGTTGTCTGGTATCATTGTCTGTCACTCAGTGTTTTCCTCAATGCTGAAAATGCTTTGGAAGTAACACTGATTTTGGCTACTGCATACTGTGGCCACAAAATACAAAACCTCAAGTCACAAATTTGTATGGGCATTCCCTCTAAAACAGAAAACCTGAAGCTATGCATACAGAAATAATCTGTTCCCCTTCTAGTCAATACTGGGAAATATCTTAGATAGAAATGCTCATCTCTAGAAAACCTAATTGCCTGACTGAACTTCATTCAGTTTTCATTTAAATTTTGTATGTACGGACACAGACTTTTGTTACCCAGAATACTAAACATAGCATGGGAAGATAAGAATCGGAAAATAAAATATGGAAACAATTGCAAGGGATTTTAACTTGTTAACTTGTTAAGAGAGAAAAAGGAAGAATAAATATTACATATTCTCTGCCGGGAACTTGCCACCAGTTCAAATTAGCAGTTCTGCATCAAAGTGACTGAGCTCAGCAGTCAGTGCTACTTGCCTTAACTCTCCTCTGAGCCTGTCCTCCTGTTCTCTATCAAAGCATCTTAGCTAGGCGAGGAACCAAATAATTTCTGAAACTTGATAGATACCTAAATGTTCAGCCTAGCCAAGACAGCACTGCAGCCTGCCATGTAGAGTAGCAGAATTTCAAGCATCTATATTCATACTCATAATCAAACATATGCACTCTTGATGGAAGGCTAAAAATATTTTGCCTACCATAAGAGGTCATCTACTCATTCCTGTAGAACTCACAGTTTGAATGAGTTGAACCTGTTAGGCTTAGCTCCTTATCTTTATTTTGCAGATGGGAGTGTTGAATGATTTGCCTACAAAGGAAAGATTGAGGAATAGACGCTGTGGAGAAAATTTCCATCTCCAGCCACCACCTTTCTGTAACATTAATGATGAGTAATTTTCGTCAGGTCAACTTTCCGTTTTACCTTACCAGGAAATAAGGAAAGAACCCTGCTGAGATATCTGAACGTACACCTTTGCTAGAGCAAGGTACTAGTCCTGAAGTTGTTTCAGCTTTCCTCCTCATCTAGCACGTAGTGAAGCACAAACATGCAATCATGGGAAATTCTATAATTAACCATAAATCTCTGCTTTGAACCAAAAGGTTACTGACATTTAATTTTTGCATAATTGAATGCCTGGAACAAGGGCACAACTATTGCAGAATCTACCTTTGAATCAGTTTCTGTCAGTGTGTAGTGATCACTTTTTTGGTCTAGTCCACAAGTTTGTACTTGCATGGTTAGCCCAAAATGGTACATTATCTACCAACATCAGCATTTAAACTCACGGATCTGGCAAAGTTCCATCTTGGAACTAAAGAGCTGATACTGTACACTTAATTTAAGAAACATGACATCTATGCCTGAAAATATTGTCCCTTGTGCAACTCCCTATATAAAGAAGTGGAGATGAAATAGAGTTTTTTTGAGGTTTTCTGCTTATTTTATCCATTGAATTCTTTCCATGTTGCTTTGTTGCTCCAAGTTTTAATAGGGGGAGCCTGCAGGAAAGAAATGTTGAGCAGTTTTGCAATAATTAAAGCTCAAAATTCCTGAAATCTGGAATAATTTTTAAAAGCCTTTTAAAAGTCTGCAGGCTTACTTGCCTTACCTTGCCACTTGCTGGTATTAGGGGCATGATTGGAACAATCCCAAAAAGTGTTCACAAAACCCAATTTGTACTCCAAATCAGCATCAGGTTTGACTGGGTTTATTCTGCATGCTCTATGGGTTCAAATCATGGCTCTGACTATCTCTTACGTTACTTGGATGTAGATTTAATCTTAACCTAAATGAATGCAGATTTTTATCTTATCTGCTGATAGCCCATCCAGTCCTGGAACATCAGACTCAGAGCAAGTTACTTCAGTGAAGTCACCTGGAGAATATCTGAGCAATTCCCAGGGGTGGTAATTTCCAGGGGTCACAGTTATGTTTCTGGTGGCACATGCCAAGAATCCTAATTTTCTGCGTTTTTTTTTTCAGAGGTTAAGTTTTGCTGAGCAAAGCAGTTTGAAAAGGCATGAGGAATCAGTGGGCAATTTAAGTCTGTATTAACAGAGATTTTTGTTTGTTTTTGTCATTGTATGAACTTATATGGGATTTTCTTTAACCATGTTAGTATGTGTGTCAGAGAAAACTTTCATAGGGGAAACTATGCATTTCAAAGGGAAACTGTCTGCAGTGTGATAAAAGTAATATACACAGGAGTTCAAGGTAAGTTAGTGTGACTGCAGGTTTGTGTTTACCTGTCTACCCATCCTTACATTCCTCTTTCTGAGGAACAAAAAAAACTCAGTGCGGAGAAGACCTTTGGTCTATTGTTCCAATGAGCATTGATATTTAGACATCGGGTTTCTATATAAAAATATTTTAAATATTCACTATTAAATCAGGATAGTTGCATATTTTCTGCAGATAATATTTACAAATATTTTATTCCCCAGAACCCTGTAAGACACACATGAGTATTTCATTTTATTCTTTAGAGAAGCATCAAAATTCTTCAGTGAAACATATGACGCAAACTGTTTAATGATTTTGTTGAAAAGACTTAAAGGGAATCATCTTTCTGATTAGGACATTTCTCCTCTAATAGAAAAAGCCTAAGATGGCAATATTTTTTGATGAGATTTAAAGCCATTTTTATTTAAGCCAGTCTCCTGGATTATGAAATATGCAATGGGCTGTTTTGATTATGCTGGTCTGGTTCTACTTTATCAAGTTACTTTAGCTGTCAAGTTACTGTCTAACTCAACTGGAGCTCCTTTACTCTTCCTCATGCTTTTACATGCATTTGTCTATTGTTCAGAGGCTGCTCTTAGTTGTACAGTGCAAAATTCAGGTACTTAATCTTTTACCACTTTATCTATAATTAAAAAAAATAGTCACAGCATATGTTTATTTATCAAAAATACAAAATGCAGTCCTTCTGTTGTGCCATAATCCAAAAATGAGAACAAGCTAGAGAGCAAATTAAAAAAAAAAAAAAAAGAAAAAGAAGAACAATTCAACTATAGAGGCATTTGGTCTGAAACAGTATTCTTGTATAAAATCATGTCATGGGATTTCCTGAAACTGGTCTAATTCAAGTAAAAATAAAGCAACATTTAAAGCAATATGCAGCACTGAATAAATCAGAAAATGAACCAGAAATGGAACTTGACTTACTACAAAAAATATAAACTTGATGTCTGTGAATATTTATATCGACACACATGCAGAATATATATTTAGCAAATTTGTGTCTTACGAGAAGAAAGTGCTGACAGTCTTCTCAAGTTGAGGTGACTATTAAAAACTCAGGGAGAGAAAGAAAGAAAGCACTGTTCTGATGCAGTACTAAGCATAAGATTTCAAAACTGCTTTTGCAATGCTGTTCCTGAGGTTGGATCCTGGAATTACACATATTTATATACATTGGTTTACTCTTCTCTGGGTGAATTAGAGTATTTTTCACATTATACCAACCACAGATACTGACAACAAAAAAGAAGAAGAATTTTGGAACTTTATCTCTACCTAATTCTCATTAAAGCTTAATATGTCATTTTTATTCTTTTTAATTTTTTCCCCACAGACATTTAAGTAGAGATGAGTGTATTCTTTTTTCAGTTTCTACATATGACCTAGCTGCTTCACTCTGGTTTCAGTAAGAAAAAAATAATGCTTTTCAGCACTTGTACAGTTCTCCTGGCTGCAACAGTAATGCAATCTGAAATCCAAGGAGGTGAAGAGTTGCATTACACAACACCTCATGCTGTTTGCACTACCAGACTTGTGTGGGGATGCAGCTGTATTTTCTCAGGACTTGTCCTCACCGAAGCCAGATTAGACTCAGGTTGCAGCCTCCCCTTTGGGCTCATGTGAATGTAAGCACTTCTGCATTCATTGTTTTACTGAAACACATTTAAATGCCCGGGGGGTTATTCAGTTGTTTGAAAGTCTGGATTGCCTGAAAATATCATGCACACAAGACAGATATATAGTTTCTAAAAATGTTGAAATGAAGCATGTTTCTGTTACAGCACTGTAATAGCTTCATAGCTATTAGCTTTATATACTAAAAAGTCATTTTGTGAATGCATCTAATTTCTTCACACCCACTGGACATAAAAAAAATATTTTCTAGAGATGGTAATAATTACTAATGAGTGAAATTTCGAGCTACTTCTTTGGGCAAAGGTCAGTAATAGTCTAATGTTCACATGCAACATTATAATTTCCCTCAAGTTTTAGGACAACTTTGTTTTACTTTATATATAATAACACTTCTGAAAACCTGTAGTCAAAGAGATTTGTTACCAAAGAGATGGTAAAATTGACAATTTTGACAGCTTTACTGAGCAGAGTATAGCTTGCTGCTGGCAAAGAGGTTTATGAGTGAAATTAGAATCTCACTAGAACTGTCTTTATGCAGTCCATAAATAAAACAGTCTGATCAAAAACATTCCATTACTCTTAAGCACAAGTAAAATCTTCTGATACTTATTGCATGCCCTAGAAAATATAAGACAAATAGAAAACAACAACAGCTGCAAGGCATCCTTCCTTTCAGATGCATAGGAAAGAGTCTCTAATTTTTTTTTTTGGTGAAATCCCTAAACTATTTGGAAAATATCACTGGAAGATAATTCTACTCTTTACAGTAATCCTAAATACTCTCTCTTGTCCCACTCCTTGGAGACTGAGGACGAATATAGTTGTAGCAGGGATGCTCACTCAACTGTGGTACCTGCAAAAGCTGTGGGGTTTTAACAGTGAGAAAAGATGATACAGTTTTTCAGAGAAGAGTGGTCCTGGGGTGGCCAGGAACTAGCATGTCGGGTTCTCAGGTTGCACAATTACTCTGAGATCTGCCCTTCAAGTCTTGGGGCACAGCACAAAATAAAACACCCTTAAGATTCACCATTGCAGCTACTACTATTAATGCTTTGAAAACATTTTCCCCTCGCATATAAACTTTTCCAGAGTTGGAAGATTATTGCATATAGTTATTATCCTGTAAGCTTGGAGTCACTGTGACTGCGTGTTTTCCCAAGGTATTTTTCTTCAGGCTGATTGTATTGCTGCAGCCTAACAGACATATGAAGACCATTTTTTTTCCCCTAAGCTATCCATACAAGTCTGGTTGAAAACTAATTTAGTTCCTTTCTTTTATTGTCTTTTAATTCAGATATTTACTCAAACTTCCTCTTTTGCCCTTTGATGTCATCTTCATTGCTTGTTAGGAACCAAGATTAATGTTCTAGAGGGGCAATGGGCAGGCACCACCGCCTAAACCCACCAGAAACTTCAGAACAAATGCCTCTGGGAAAGAAATGAATCAAACCACAGCTCAAAGAACCATTTGATATTTTCCAAGAGACAGAGAAAAGTAGGCCTCACACACAAGAAACTAAAAAGACAAGTTCAGGCTATTCCAAAGTAACAACCACAAATAAAAGGGAAGTCCTTCTACTAGCAAAGGCCTAATGATGGAAGAAGCCTAAGTCAGAAGACCTATACACTCTTTTCCATTGATTTCAATGACAAAACAATTTCTAAGCCAAAATCTACAGGAGAGGACACCTGTGCTGTCATAAAGTGGTAAGTAAGTGCAGAGAATTTCTTGCTTTGCTCTTGGAAACCCTGTCATTTGCCATCTAAAAAGCACATAGGAAGGTTATTTCCCTTCTCTCTAGTCTTATGTGGGATTTGGTTGGGGTATGTACAAAATTTTCCAGGCCCTTTATACCAGAAGCCTTTGACCAAGCTCCAGCTGCCTCCCTTCCTTTAAAATGCCTCCCCTAGTGTATCTGCTGAGTTTACTGAGGTTTTCTCCCTGCCCATCCCCAGAATATCTGGAGAGTGCCTGGCCATGCCCTGTCATGTGGCAGAGATTGGTATGGAGTGGTTTGCCAAAAGAGATGTGGGCCATCCCTGCAGTTGTAGAGACAGTCATTTTTGAATGAGATTATTCATTGTTTTTCCAAATCAAAACTGTTGATTTTTGGAAACTGTTGAACTGTTTCCAAAACTGTTTTTTTTTCCTAGAATCTGTTTTCATACTGGATTATTGCAACAGAACTAAAACTTTCCCACAAATGCTTAAATTAGATCCATTATTCCTTTCCCTGAGTTTTCACAAACTGCCGCTTTTTATGGCAAGTTCATGAAAGACAATATTTTGGCTTTTCTTCATGACGTGATTTCAAATATTGTATGAAAAGATCTGACAGATGACACCTTTGCTAAGCTGTCAAGGCAGAAAACAATACATGAAACCAATGTCTATTTTCCAAAATAGAGTACCAGCAGCCATATGCCCTCCAAAGACATTGAGTGGGTTTTCCCAAAAGATTTCCACATTGTCCCTGCTCTTTAGAATTTGCCTCCAAAATTTAAAAAAGATGCTATAAAATCCTTTACCCCTTGGGTTAAGAGGAGAGTATTTCTCCTCTCATCACTATCTAAAAATCCAACTCCCAACCTTTTTAACTAGAAATAAAGATAATAATTGTAAATCTAAAATCGCTCCAATACATTAAAAAAAAGAAATAACAAACAAACAAAACACATTACAGTAGCCAGAGTTCTTACCCCAAAGTAACAAGTGACAAAAAGGATGTAATTATTTATATTGCTATTAGAGGTAACCCACTCAAACACTATTTAATCTGTAAAATGCTATAAAAAAAGGAAAAAGAGACAGAGGGAATGAGATATTATCATATATGCTAAATGAGATATTAATTTATATTAAACAAACACTAACTAACTTCACTTAGGCAGATGAACAGTTACTTACAAGAAGAGCCATTTAAGCAACTAAAATCTAGGGGGAAAAAAGATCGATTGCATAATTTTTCCAGTTTATTTTTTTCTTTTGCCCTATGCACTACCAGCTTTTCAAGAGGCTGAAGATATTGAAAGCAAAATGTCACCATTCTTGCAAACTTAAATAAGCTATATATTAGAGATTAAGTATTCAGGATAAATGTATTTATCCTGGCAATAATATTTCTAAATGATCTATGAAATATTATGGCATAGTAGCACTGCATTTTTCCTTTAAGGATTTTGTTCCAGTCAGCAAGTGGTGTTCAGTGGGGGCAATATTTCTGCATATTAGGGTCCTGCACATAAATGTGCAGGCAACACTTGAGAAAAGATGAAATGGTGAAGGAAAATCTTTTCTTTGATGCTGGCAATAAATACTGTAGCTATAAATAAGTAAATCATTCAGCCCAGAAAGAAATACAACTATTTTATAGTTCCCATCAATTGAGTCTCTGCTGCGTGTAATTGAGAGGTTTAAATGTAGTGTGGCTGAAGCAGGGACTGGAGCTCCTTAGCCACAGGACCATGAATGCTGCAAGGCTACCATTGGTGAAACACAGGTACCCATTGAACATGGGGAGACACGGGCTTCTCTTTACACTTCTGTTTTTATAGTCAGCCAGTGTACCAAAGCAGTAACAACAACAGTAACCCAGCAATTAGATATTCCAAACAGAACTGCTATTTTAAGGACACTAAACTTCATTAATGACTTTTGATTTTTAAGGTTTTTTTTTCAGAAGTGCATATGTACACACAAACACATAAAACTCAGTTCATTGAGATGCTAGCAAGATACTTGCTACACTTAAAGATTTTTCCCAAATGACACAGAAGGCAGAATCCATTTTGATGGAATCTTTAAATTTTTCTTAAAAAAGACGACGCATTTGAGTGATGTAATACTTGTCCTGCATCACAGGCCACATAAAATATAGCAAATTAAGTGAGACAAAAAAGTTAATTAATTCTAAAATTAGATACCACATTCTCATCACTCTCTCTTATTGAGAATTTCATGCTCAGGGAGAAATAAGAATAAAGGAGTACAGAATTAGGTTCCTGGAGCATTTTCAGTTAAAATCTTGATTATTCTTTTTTTAACGTATAAATGAATTAGCATATACACAACAAAGGAGCAGTTCTTGGCCAAAGAAAAGCTATCACAAATAACCAAAATATGGATTTTGATAACTCCAAAACCTGTTTACATTGTCATTTCCACCTAGAAAAAAGTAAATTCCTTGGAGACAGAGGCATGTCTCTTAAGATAAAAGGCTGAGAGAGCTGAGCCTGCTTAGCCTAAAGAAGAGAAAGCTGAGAGAAAATATGAAGAAAAAAGAAAAGCCAATGTAAAACAATTTTAATGGTACTTGAATGACTTGGAAAAGATTTTTTTAAATGTGTATAGCCCTTAATGTATTATACCTAACAGATCATATTTTATGCTTAACAGATTATATTTATTATTTATTAGCTTAATGAAAAAAAGTCTGAAAGCCTCTGAAAAATGGACACTGAAATCTGTCTGGACACTGAAATTTATTATTTCCCTATTCTATCTATATAGCTTTATTCTGATTCCATTGTGATGTGAGGTTACACAGGCATAAGGCTGATAAAGCATTTCAAAAAGGTGCAGCTCCAGCCTCTGCAGGATTTACACCGCAGGATATTTTACTGGAATGCAGTGTACTCTAAAAAACGTATTTGTGTAGTTTAAGTACTATTTTTGACTTGGATTGGGTCTGTTTTGTTTTAACTGACCACTAGATCTTTGTACATAACATTTTAACATTCAAAGGCTACAAAATCCCACTGAGATTTGGTTAGGTGCAGGACACAAATCCTGAGGTGTGTCCTGATTTTCATCTCCACAAACACCTCAAGCCCTAGCTCCTCTAGGGAGTGGCCCTGGAGTTGAACCTCTACAAACATGGCCCAAGATTCCTCTTTATAACCGAATAAGGTGTCTTTCGCTCAGTTTGCAAAACAAATGCACAACTACACGACTATGAAACTTTAACATGCATTTCCCAGTCTAAGCTGTCAGATCACACAATCTCCTGCTAGTAATTGTCAGACGAGTGTTAAGGAGGTGGGAGCACAGGCAGCTTTCCTTCCCAGAGATAGTGACCAGTTTTAAATGCAGATACTTTTACTTCTGTACTTCTGTATAGCAAAGTATGAAACTGCAGTGCTAGGGTAGCAAAATAGACATTCAATATCATGAAATTGCCTTAAAAAGATCATTGGGATACTTTTGATACAACTCCTTGCTTTTAAGCCTTGAGGTATGCGTCCTGGATGGTTGAAGATTTTCCCTGGTACGACCCAGACCCTGCCACACAACCACAGATGTATGTAGGAGCGGACAAATTACAGGACAACCCTCTGAGCTGGGCTTGGAGGAAAGTCTGCAAGTAGACGAGCAATGAATGAATGACAGCATCTTTTGTATTGGGGGCTTTGGGCTGCAAATGACTGCTGGTGGGTGATACCTGCGTCTTCCTATGGGGTGGAAGCGGATGTCACATGCGAACATGCTGCCCAAGAGACCGCTGTTATGCAGCACACACTTGGCTTCAGTGCAGGACTGCACTTTCTCTTGTTGTGTAGCATCCAACATTGATGCTGTCAGTCAGTGATTTACAGATCAGACTGACAAATCTATATAGAGATCTGGAAGAATCTTTAGCTCAGGGACATAAATGATCAAGATTCAGACCAGTCTAGGGGTATACAAGTCAATGTGGTATAAGATGCAAGATGTCTGTCACTGTGCAGATACCAAAGGGCCACCAGAACAGAAGTAAAGGTGTATTTGCTCTGTAAAGCAATAGATTTTTGGCTGATTGCATTTCAATGAAGCAATATTGGCAGCATCCACAGATAAAATCACATCCTTCAGTTTCTTTCTTTTCTTCATACTCTCCTCTCTTATCCTCCATTAAAATCAACATGCTGCAAAGCAGTTTTTTCCAAGTCTTTGCCTGAGGCTGTGTGTAGCTACATGTACAGCTACATTGTGGGTGTGTACACCATCACCATGAAGAAAATGAGAAAAGAATCATAAATGTAAGCTGATATATTCAAAGGTGTAATACAAGATATATTTTGTTCACTGCTGATTCCAACTTGGTCCACTCTGCCCACTTATTCTAGTTAAATGCACATATCAACATATAAGAAGTTATTTCAGACTGTAGCATTTCATTCCTTGAGCCAAGCCAAATGAACACAGGAATAGTAACGGTATACATGCCAAGGAAAATGAACTTTTTTCCCTCCTACTGTAACATTTTTGGAGCAGCCAGTTATACATTAAAAAAAATCATGAATGAGCGGTGTAATTTTAGAGCTGTAACTTAAAGTGCAGTATTCCTTTTAATATGAAATTAATATAATCATGACATTTTAACAGTATTTCATGATTCTGCAATCTTCTATGAGAACTTGTTCTAAGTAAACCCTTACACTATATAAAAAGACCACAATAATCTTTTCCCACTAGTAAAATTGCTGCTTTTATGACTGCTACATATATAGGAGTTTTTGCATACATAAATAGAATGTGGTCATTTGTGGGATCTATAGATTACATTGGGGGCATATTAAAGGAATAATGCATGTGCCAAATTTGTTGGTGTGTTTTACAATGTCTAGATTTTTCTATTCAATGTTATTCTGCACCTTTCCTGCCCTGACACAAATGACCTCATTAACAAGAAATTCTCATAAATTTATATATAGTTTCTTCTATCTCAAAATTTCAACTTTTCTGGCTGCAGCTTACTTCTCTTTTGTGACATTGAATTGTCTGTATAGCCTTTGAGGAAGAGGAGAGAGGAGAAAAAAAATAAAACAAAACTCTTTCCACACAAGGGAATTTTCTTGCTGACTGACATAACCATTACTCCAATCAGTCTGAGCTATGGTCAGCCTGCCCAACTATCTCGAGAAATTAAGTAAGTATGCAGAAAACTTTTAGGATTAAAAATTACCTTTCAAATATAAGATATTTATTTTTGCCTTCCAAGCCAAAGAAGGAAATCACAAAGCAGCACAAAGAGTAATCTATTCCCTATATACTAAGGTTGTGTTAGCTTTATAGTAGTTCCTGTCACCATTCAGTATCCTCTCCCCCAAGAAAATAGGTTTTACCACAGGGAAAAAAGGGCTATTTTTTCAATTTCAGCTCAGGACAAAATTTGATGAGGATTTTAGAATCTGACTTACTTTCAATGATTCCTGCAGTAGGAGTTACTCTGTAGCTTGGACTCAAAATAAATACTATTCTCAACATCTCAAACTGAGATATTTCTTCTATCGATACTAAACTATGCTAAAGAATGTACGGAAGAACATGAGCTCTGGGTATCTAGCAAAACTACTGTAGCTGTATGCAAAGTATATATATGCAAATGCAAAGTACATACATTTGTATACAAACATATATAAGCATACATCTACCAAGGTGCATTTACCACTCAATAACCCATTAACATATGTAATGACTACACTGAAAAATGTTCAGTAAGCATGCAAGACACCTTAGGAGCACCAGGGTTAAATGAGTTAGGGCCTGAAGCAAGCTGTGGAGGTCAGGCTCCAAAATCTCTTAAGACAAACTTTTATTTTTTATTTTTTTAATTTTACACATCCAGCAAGAGTAGTTCTCTTTTTACCTCCACCCTTCTCCTCTGCCAAGCTACCATCTCCTCAGCCTCATGTTCCTGCACAGACTTCATCCTCCTGAGAGGTTCTCAAATGCACAGTCATCTCTGCAGCACTGGACTCAGGCTTTTAGCATGGGGCAGATGTCCGCTCCAGAGCAGCTTAATTATAAGGTTGAGCGGACACACCGGCCCTAACAGAGTTCCATAAATATAAGTGCTCAGGAAGTTACTCTGGTCCTCACCAGCTAGCCACACAGTTTTTAAAAGGGAATTCAAATTATAAGGTGTATATACATATACAAAGCAAGGTGAGCATACTCTGTGGATACAGTCCTTCTGCTCTTTGGAAATGGTTTCTGAACAACTTGCTTGGGCTATTTCAGACATCAATGGAGAACCCCTATTTACACCAGATCCTTGGCACTCACCAAGGACACAACCTACTGCCATGGAATTACAGATTATTTTAGACACAACAACAGAAAAAAATAGGTGTTTTCTCTCTGATTAAAAATACCAAGGCATACTGAGCACTGCACAAAGATGCTAACACCCTTTGCATGGCACCCACTCAGTGCTACAAGCCTTTCACAGATTAGAAGTCTGTCAGAGTCTCCTCCTCTGTGATTTGTTGAAGGTGGTTTTAGAAACCCTCCAGAACATGTGGTGACAAGAAGCTCTGCAAACATATAAGGGCTGCAGCCACTAAACCCTTTGAAAGTCAGTAATAAAAATAACATTAATGTGCAGCTCTTGGCAAGGCAGTGTAGTAATTTTAAAAATTTGCTTAGAGAGAACATGTGCTTCTGCTGCCTCCTAGGGTAAGTCCTCATGGCAATGTCTGCTGCTCATGAGATACCTGAACTAAATTGAAATGCATGTGCACTGCATGTGTAGCAGCAGAGAGGCGAGGATATTCTACTTTTGAGTGGATACTTGGCATCCCAGATGGCTTTTTTGCTTCTCCTGGGCAATGCACTGTAATATCTATTAGTGGCTGACAGAGCTTGTTACAATCATTGTGGCCAGATTGTCTTGAAAAAGCTGTCATTTTAAATAAATCTAATATATTTGATATTTCTCTTTCGATTTTTCAGGCTTCAAAGTTCCTGGTTTTTATATTTTTATCCACAGTGGAGACTAGAAACCAGGAATTAAAAGAATTCTCACATAATTGCACGCCTCTGGATACTGAAGCCTTTAAAAAATATACTAGGAGACGTGACAACATTTCAGAGCTGATAGGCTGCACTTTCTTCTGGTGCAGAGGCAAGGATGTCATATTAACCAGATCCTAAATCCAGCGGAGATCTGATCAGATCAGACTTTTAACATGACTTGGTAGCAGAGAGTCTGACCCTGTGCTAGTCCAAATTTTAAATGACAGTGTTTTGGACAGTGCTTTCTGTATGTATTAGATTTGCTTTACAATCTATTTATAATCCAGAGCACTGGAAAAGGTGTCTCAGAGAGGTTGTAGTGTCTCCTGTCTGGAGATATTCAAAACTCACCTTGACACGATCCTGTGCAATGTGCTTGTGCAATTTCTCTCCAGAGGTCCCTTCTAAACTCAGCGAGTTGTGATTCTGTGACTCCTAAGAAAGCATTGTTGGTTTGTTTGTTTGTTTCAAAAAGCACAATTCTTCAGCTACAGGAGCTGGAAGATCTCCTTAGATAAGTCATTTAAGGATTTATTATTTAATTGTATTCTGGCATTGCATAGAATTATGCTCTAGGATCAAACTAAAACTAAGCCCTGTACCTACATGATCAAATAGGGCTTTGAGGTAATCCGCACCACCTTAACTCCTCATATGCAGCGCTCAGTTCCCCTTTCCTGCTTTCAGTGAACAGAATGTGCAGCAGACATATTCACAGAATCATAGACTCATAGAGTGCGTAAGGTTGGAAGGGACCTCAGAGGTCATCTAGTCCAACCTCCCTGCACACACAGGGTCACCTAGAGCACGTGGCACAGGGCTGCATCCGAGTGGGTTTTAAAGATCTCCAGAGAAGGAGACTCCACAACCTCTCTGGGCAGCCTGTGCCAGGGCTCTGTAACCCGCACTGGTAAGAAATTTTTCCTTAAGTTCCTGTGGAACCTCCAGTGCTTCAGTTTGTAGCCATTTTCTCTAGTCCTATTGCTGGTCACCATCATTAGTTATTGACTAGCACATATTTTACTTTAAATATCCCAGAGCTCAGCACTGAATCAAAACCAAATTTCTAAACATGAAAAATAGGAATACGATTTATCAACATTATTTGTTAGCAGGAGAAGTAATTACATTATCAAAGAGAAAATACAATGTTTTGTTCACTATTTTGTTTCTATACAAAATAAAAAGCTACATGTTGCAAATAACAATTTGGTAGTGAATACAGGCGACAAGAGTCTCTAGGTTTCTCACACTTTATCTCTCTGCCTCCCTCACTTCATATGCCATATATGTCATATGCCATATATGAAGACCATGAATACACTGTTAAAATGGGTGATTGTGTCCCTCTTTTGATACAGTCTGACAGATCAGCAGAATATTCCTGTGTGCACATTTGTGTATGCATATATATACACATATATATATATGCATATATATATATATATATATATATATATATATACACTTATATATACTTTTTTTTTTAACGGGGCTGTGTTGTTCTGCAATATGTCTTTCAGGCAATATTCTTTGTCTTATTTATTATAGCTAATTCACTGCAAAGGCATATACAGACTAGTTCTAATAATTCAGACATGTAGTATTCTTGTCCATCCCCTAGCATCTAATATAGGTCACCAGAAGCAGAAAGAAAGCCCCAGGGCCACACAGATGCTTGCTCTGATTCAGCATCACAGTTCCATCAGGAAACATGACACCAACTGCAAGACTAGTAACTGTTTGAATAATATGTCTGTTTTTTTTTTTTTCCAGAGTACGTACTTTGATTAAGAGCAATATGGGGTGTATAAATTATATAGCCCTGAAATAATATCAACAATTTCCTCTTAAAATGGTGTTCTGAAAAACGTAGCAGGCCATTGTAACTCTGAAAAGAAGAGGACTATAGGAAGATCGTTTTTCCTATAGGAAAATTATAATTTGCTTTCTGTTAATTTTTCATCATGTTGGGATGTCTTTCAAACTAAAGTAGAATGAAGTAATAACAATTCTAAACAAAATTGACTTTGAAGTGGAAGATTAGAAAGATTTGTTTTCAATATGTAATTTAAAAGGCAATTCTACAGAATGTGACATCTTTTCACAAAGGGTTCCATTATAAACAAAATGCCATTTTCTGATAGAAAAATATTCCAAAGGAAAATTCTCAACTTGCACATAGTGTAGCGCTTTCAGCATACAGTCATATGCAATTAAGAACTGCTACAAGGTCTATTTTTAGAAATAACTTTCTGTATGAAATTGTTCAAGATTGGTAATAATTGGAGCAGGTCCAAAATGTTTCAATGAATTGTTTTTCCATCAGAAAAAAAAAATCATAAGAAGAGATTGCTTTTAAGAAATTTCCCCTTTTTATTTGAAAGAGGTTAGAATAATTTCTGAACTACTTCATTTACACATTTCAAAATTAAGACATTTAATTTTGGAGGATAGGATAACTTTATTTAGAAATTTTATGTAGGAGAACCTATTAATATTAGGTTCTCTTCATATATGTTCTATATATTCTACTGGTCTATAAAGGCAGAAAAAAAGTTATAACCAATCTCATTTCTGTTGTTTGTCAGAGGACCAACATAAAGTACATGGGGGATTTGACTTTTTGTCCAAAAGACTGTCAAAAAATGAAAAAAAAAAGATAGATAAAAATATACTTTCCCATTCAGCAACAAGGAGTAGATTTTTTCATGAGCAATGAAATTGATAGGTATTTGATTCTCCAGTATTCATTGCTGGACTCTCTGGTACTTGAGCAAAGCTAAGACCACACTGCCTCTTCTAGGAATAGAGGGATTAACTGAGTGTCTGTCCTCTCCTCAGGCTCTGATTTTCTCAAAATGTAGAGGGAACCAACATCACCTGTATCATGACACCTTCTCGATTTTGGTTCAAACAGATCATCAGGCTCAGAAGTTACTAGTGGGGACCAACAGAAGGGGATAAGCTCCCACACAGACAGCTTGTGTGGTAATCAACTCTGTCTCCAGGGCCTTGGGCAAGTGAAAGCAGAGCAGCTGTCCTGATAAATGTATTTTATCAAAGACCTCCTGCATTTTGTATTGTTCCCTGGTCAAGCTAAGACAGAATCATTTGCTCCAAGTGCAGGCAGTGCAGCCAGCTCCCTTGAGTGAAAAGCCAAGAGAGAGTGGTGGATCAGGCTTCTTGTCAGTGTTTCATTTGAACAGAGTTTCAACTCTTTGCTTTCCTCTACTACACAGGCAGCTTCGGCTATTAATTACTGCAACCTGTAAGTGTGAAAATATTTTCTTCTGAACTATCAAATCAAGCTTTAATAATTCTGTTTCAGCTAAGAAAAGGCTGAGCTGCATCTGGGTGGACTGTTGAACTTACTCTGTATAAGCAATAACTCCTACAGGAGGAGTCCTGGATTGGACTACCAGAAATGGCAACAAGCAGCATTGGGAATAAGACTTCCCTCAAGTTAAACAGCTTAAGCATATCAATAGAGATTAGATTTCCAATGTCATAATAGCCCATGAAAGTTTGCATTCCCCAAAGGTTCTATTATTTACCAGCAGTTTTAAATCTCTTTACTCTTTCTATGTCCTATGATATCTGCAGCTAATGTATGCTCTTGTCAAGGAACGTTAGCAGAGAGTATACCTTCTGCAAGCAACTCTCCTTGTTGCTTATTAAAGGGAGCTGAAAACCAACTGTGGGCTGCTCCACAGCATATGGTTGCAAGCCCTGACCTCTCCCAGCCCAGCACGCTCCAAAATGTCACAGGCAAGAGTAATTGTTTGATGGGTGGTTTTGGTTCCACCAGAACAGCTCCAGCCAAGATAGCAGAAAAGCAGCTTGATTGTACCAATTGCCTAATTAATGTAGTCCTTGAAAGTGCCCTAAATGAGACCAAGCTATTAGAGCTGGATCCTAATCAGCAGTCAGTGCAATCACTTGGGAGCATACACTGCCATCTGCATGCCCATTTATTGGGCTTTGGAATTACTTAACATTTGATTTATGGTGGTGAATTGGCAAATGTTCTCTCTGCAAAATTCTTTGCTCCATTGCCCATTAAAAATCAGGGCCTGATCCATGTGAAGGCCTCCTGCTGAGTTCACTGTATTTTGGATCAGGCCTCTGGGTCTCAAGACTGGCAAAGAGTGTTCCATTTCTGTCCAATTTTCTTGCTCAAATTTAGAAGATCAAGTGTTTTCCATCAACATTTCTGTATTGACTTTCGGGAGAATCTTCACAGTGGGTCAGGTTACTGCAGCACAGAAAGGACGACCCACACTGACATATATATATTTTCCTTAAAAAATGAGCAGGAAGCAGACATCTGCCTTGAAAAATTTCATCCCAGATGGCTAAAATTTGGCAAACTGCAAATCGAAAATATGCAACTGAAAATAGAATTTTATAATGGAAAGTAGTGTACAAACTCAATAAGAGGAGGGTACTACCATATACCATATATGATAAGGTTCCATAAGGAAAGAATTCAGGCTAAAATTCTTTCACACATACTTCAGAAAATATTATCTATCCATTTCCTCCTTTTGCCTGAAAGGTCTGTCAAAGTTAATTCTTAGTTTTGCCTGATCCTTCACACAGTAATCTTGCAACTTGGCAGCTCAAATCTGGTCTTTTCCTCTAATCTTTATTAAGCAATGTTAATGTGAGAAGTATAAAATCATGTTAAGTGATCAAAAAATGTCCAGGCTGTTACAGTTCCTTTATGGATTGAAAAAGTAGAAAAGCTGTGCGCTTGGATTTTCCTGAAATCTGAGCTGTTAAATTGTCATTAACTGGTGCTCAGATAAAAAACCAAAAATCTAGATATTTCAGCTCATGTTCCAGAAAATATATGCAGTTTCAGGTCTACCATATCTTAAATTGCCAGCATACTGCAACTATTCTCAAAACACTGAGGTATGACAAATGAGAAATACAATTTCATTCAGGCTAGTGCTGAACTTTTGGGGTCTTTACTTCTAACCTTATCCCTGTTGATTCAGTTCTCTTGAGCAGAATGTGAAAACATGAGCTGGAATATGATTTAATATCATGTAAGGAATTTGCTGTAATTTACATCTCCATAAGTCCAGAGTAACTCCACCAGCATAAATAACTTGAAGTAACAAGATACTGACAATATGGCTTCAAGTGGCAGGTGCAGCAAACTTATTTTTATTCATTTTAATCAGACAATAGTTTGAAAATAAAAAATTCCATGACTTCTTGGTAGGGTGCTGGACTGCCATGGAGTAAATGAGATAAGGCTTTTATCTGGCTAATGACAACTTATTTTAAAGACACATTTACAGGATCCCTTTCTGTGAATCTCTTGTCAGCCTCTTTAGACTGAATATGCTCCAAGAAAATATGCAGTAAGCAAAGCCCATTTTCCACAAAGGAATTGCCAATCAGTTTGGCTAAGTTAATTATAAACAAATGCAGATCTGTGTTGAGAAGGTAAGCTTCAAAAAATCAAGTGTTTATGCATATTAATAAAAAGTAGAGGGCCAGGACAAAATGCATAACAAAATTAATTTACAAGGAAAAAGTGGCATTCATCTCCATAGATATTTAGATATCTCCATAGCTACTTGATCCTTGATAGCATTATCAACCCAGTTTAGTAGCTAACAGAGCCCACATGCCTTCCATTTGCAAGAAGCCTTCTGAAAAGCTTCGTAATAAGGCATGACTCAATCTTTAAGAAACTGGTGGCAAAAAGCACAATCAATGTCAAAATATGTTTTTGTTAGCAAATACATTTGTTGGGTTTATTTCTGACATATTCTTAAAACCTCAAAAATGCAACACACTCATTTTGCAACAGACACATTGTGCACCATTTTTCAACCTTTTCCCTTTTTTTCTTTATTTATTTTTTCAACTACAGTTCAGTTATGTCCTTCAGCCCACCCACAAATTAAGGGTTTATTATGGAAATTCTGACAAAGCTTTTGCTAGTTTTGCTTGCAGGCACCCTCACGATAAATATTTTACTATTAATGACTCCTGATGTAATCACAGCTGGAGTCATATTCACTAACATCAATCTTCCTATTGTTATTAAGGACGAAGAAGATGATAGAGAAAAAGCATGCTTGTCTGAGGCTGTTTTTTTTTAGCTCCCAACATTAAAATGAGCGTTTAAATTGGTAAAAAATTTACCACCACAATCCAACCCTTAGATTTGTTTATGTTGGATGATACTTTTATTCTGGCTTGCATTAGTCAGATGAATAAAGCTCAGAAGGGCTCTGCTTTACTGCCCTGTTTTCTCTTAGTGTTTCTGCATTTTTTAAATGCTACCAAATGCTTGCTTTTGGCTCCCAGCATTATCACATGTTGCTATAAGCATGGAAATAGTTATGGAAATATGGATGTAAATCATAAATGTAAATACCACATAAAGAAGACTGCCATATAATTATAAAAATATCTAATAGATTTCTTTTTCAAAGACAACACAGCTGTCCATTCTAACCTTTCATTCGTAGATTCTTTTCTCTCATGTTTTTATTTATAGGTTTCTATGTAGTTTGACATAGCATACCACAATTTTTGTTTCTAATTTTGAAAAGAAAGAATACTCATTTCATCATAAAGAGGCATTAATTTACAATTTTAAAAAGAAACTAATGCCAGCTCTAGAACATCATCTTGGAAGTAATCTCCCTTTTAATACATTTCAAAAGAATCTGTCAATGGCTGTATACCACAATTTAAAATTAAACCCTGCCATCAAATTAAAGAAAGGGTCAGCCAAATGGCACATGTCATATGTTGGAAAAGAAGCCTCATTCTTGTTCCAAATGTCTGCATGTTTTTATGAAAAGAACCACAATAGGCTATTATCCCACCCACAACAATATATATATATTTTTTATCTTACTTAGAGAAAAACAGGTTGAAAGTACTATGGATTAACTTGCACTATGCAACATGCCCAGTCAATGAAAAGAGTAAGGCTTTTTGCAGCACTGATACTGCCAAAAGAGGTTTTACATATTGTCTGGAAACTGCCGCCATACATCTCATCCTTTTACAATCAGCTTGGGAATGATTAAATGCAAAGTGCATGACAAGTGCATGTCAACCCTCTTCTACGTCACTCACACTTGTTTCATTGCATGCTCACATTTTCTTACCTATTTATTGCTACCTTAAACTTGCATACAAAGCCCTGAGAGACACAAAAGAGAGGCTGCAGACAGCAGTGCTTGTGCAAAATGAATAGGAGGCTGCCATCTTTGCCTCAAAGCAACCACTTGAGAGATTCGCATCTTTGTGGCAAATCTCACATTTTAATCCAAACAGCAGGAGACATTTCAAGGGAAGAAAGTTCATTTTAACCATCAGAAATACACACTTCTCTATCTCTCACTATCTCAGAAAAGATATAAAAACACAATAATATGGCTGTATGCAGGACAATACACAGCTCTCAGCAAGTGAACTATGTTCTGATTCTCTTTTTAGCTGTGCAAACAGCTGAAAATCAGAAAATGCTAGAGGGAAAGATCAGTCTGGACTGGAAATATACTAACTGCTTATTTGCACACATTTTTTTTTTTCAGATGAAACATTTGAATCTGTGCTGCATTTTTATCACTCTGAGCCAACTGGCCTTTGTCCAAAAATGTGTCATTTTATCAGATGTGTCACTTGCTTGGGACGCTGCCATCACTGCACTGGGTAACTGAATGTTAAAATAATTTCTCTAGGGGAAAGATGCTGATCCCAAAGGTTTTCTAGTTCCAAGGGAGAGATTGTTTTTCACCACCAGCTGGAGCCTGATGTCAGACATGCCCTTGCTTCTTTATTCTGCTCAAAGGTTGAAACTTGGCTTGTCCTTACTGATTCTAATATTGTTTCAGGTTTGAGCACATAGCAGCTACTGCACAGTGAACTGTTAAAGCAGGAGAGCTCTTGCAATATGGGAAAATGGTTTATGGGAAGCAGTTTGACAGCAGGATGTGGTCATTTCTATTGTCCTTTTCAAACAGGAATATCTAGGAAGCTTAACTTTGTTTTCACTAGGTAAACATGTATATTTTAGACGTATGTGCCAAAAAATGCAAGTACACACAAACACACACAAACCTCACACAAAACAAATTTTTGTCCTAGTACAGCGTCTGCTTTCTTGACAGAACCAAGTTCTGTGCACTTAAAAGAAGATTAATTTGTACTGAAAGAACAAATGCTCTGTGTTCTGTGTGAATTGGACTCTAGTGTTTTATTTTACATTTGAAGTTAGATTGGAAAACAAAGAAGCTGCAGAAATTGAACATCTTTCATAATGCCATTTTATGAAAATATCTTGATGTATTCTTATTCTCTTCTACTTCTTTTCTCCAGAACAATGAATGCATCGATAGAAATCACAGAGTTCCATACAATACACATCTAGTTAAAGTACTACAGTTTAATTCTTCAAACAGGATAGTGGCTAAGCCTTGTCTGCACAGATGCTTGAAACTGAGCTTGCAGCAACTCTATTTAGATTGTGCTTAAATGACCCTAAAAGAACTATACTTTTTTTTTTCCATTTGACTGATGGTTGTTCCAAGAACACTGAAATCCATACTACAGACTGGTTGTCACATGTCTAAAACAGACACTAAACAGGATAAATCCAAATGGTGTTATTTTATCATCTCTAAGCATTTACACTGAAGCAGCATCAATGATTGTGATAGACTTTTGGAATTAGCTTCTAACAGGTTTAAGTTGTAAAAGCAGAGCAGCTATCTGCAATTTATTGAATTGAAGCAGCTATCAGAATTTATTGAATATACAATCATCTCCTGTATTATTTCTCCTCTTACACCAAAATACTTCCACAGGGTCAAAGTTAAGAGTTTCAAATTGAAGGTTATCAAAAAAACACCATGGCCCTAAAGCTGGATCAGTGCCAAACACATTAATAACTTTCTGACGTCCCTTCTTCATAAATATGGAGCATTTAGGAGACCATGAACAACTGCTTCAGAGAAGCAATAAGGATTTACAATGCTGGTAATATTTCCCACACAAAGTAATCAAAATTATCATAGATAATTTTATTGCAAAACTTTCAAATGTGTATTGTGAGTTTCTCTATATGGATCCAATAAAGACATCCAAATGAAACAGTGGTGTGATTTAGAAAATGTACATAAGTTAGATAGCTATTTAGATTTCGTTAGATAGCTTTTGAAATGAATTAAGACACTTTCACTTCAAATGGGAGCGACCGATGAGCTTTAATAGTTAACTCACATTAGTATATCTATGAAGATGGTTCCATGACATTGTCCAAGAAAGCTAAAAGTCAAAGTTGTTCTATTCCTTGAAACCACAATCTTGAGTATTTCCAATGTTCGTACAACGAAGATCAGTAGATCTCTTGGGGAAGGAGGAAGGAATTTTATTTATCTTTCTGCATTTTTCTAGATGCACTTCAAGAACAATGAAAGGCTTCTTCCCTTTCTTTTTGCCAGGAAGCAGAGAAAATAAAACTTGCATTAATCTGAGCAGAGGTGTCACTTTTCTAGGGCTAGACATGCCTTCAAGACAGCGGAGCAAAAAAACAAACAAACAAACAAAAGCTAGAGAAACTGATCCCTTCTTTAAAGCAAGCTTTTGTTATCACTTGAATGAGGAAAAACTCTTGAGGATGTTTGAAATAAGCTTGAAACAGTAGGGTCTCTGGTATTTGGACTTCTGCTAAACATCTATGCAACTCTAACTGAAAACAAATGAACAAATTCTTGAAGAGAAGAAAGTGGGGTTGGGGAGAAGAGTAGAACTGATGTAGAGATAATTGTGTAGGAGAAAACTATGCAGTAAGGGCAAGGAACCTCAAGATTATTAACTCTGATATCAGCTGTTGCTTCTTGCAAAGACTCTTGATAATGGCCTTTCTGTTTCGTTCTCTGATCCTGGTATGACAAACACCTTGTCAGTTCATGGTATTTATCTACCAGACATGTATGACTTAGCCTTAACATGAAAGTTGTTCTAGATTTTTTTTAATTGAGAAATAAATCTGTATGGCAGGTAAATGGTTAATACTGTATAACATGTACATGATACATCATCAACTCCTTTACAGAAATTAAGATATTATTCTTTATTATGTTCCCTTGTAATTCTAAAGTAAATCATGCCAAGATACTATCTTGCAGGTCTGTAGATCAGATATCATTACACAGAAAAAAAAAGAAAAAAAACCCTTTTATGCACTTACCTTATCCTCTAGTCGGATCAGTCTGGCTCCTACAGTATAGTATCCTTTGTCTACCCCTTTTTCTAAATTAAAAAAAAAAAAATTAGATGGAAAATTAACTCAAAGTAAGAATGATATCTAGTATATCTAGCCCTACTTAAAAGAAACTTGGTAAAATATTATAGCAGTATATATAATACCAACATAACAAGAGTAAAAATCTTCACTGAACTCAGAAGCAAAAGAAAGTAGTGGGCAAGGAAGGATTTATTTTGTCTACTTCACATGCCTACATTAAGAGTCTAAACTTGGTCTTAAAAGCCCATGGACACAAATGACTAGAAAGAGTATTGTAGGTGATTTTTTTCCTTATTTAATTATCTCATTTAGCTGCACCGAGATAACTGAGATGGATGCTTTAGGTGGAACAGATATGCTGTGTGGCTATAACCTCCTTTTTTAAATATCACTTACATAGCATGTGCAATGCACACTATCTATCAGTAAGTATAACATACACATATAAAATAATTATCCCTTTGTGATGGCCTTGCAAACAAGTCACACCGGGAAGAGCATTCACTTCTTGATCCTAATGTTACCTTCCAGCTTTTATGACACCTACTTATTTAAGTCCAGTTACGCAATTTGTTTTACTCATCCTCTGTGAATTGTGAGATTGGGACCCAGAAAAGAGAGTGGGACAAGTTTGGATTTATTCTTTTTGTTTATTTAGCTTATTACAAATTAATACCTGATCTAGGAGTGTTCTTCTGCAGGAAATGAGTCAAAATAATACATGTATTCTGAGAAGGTAGAAAATATTCATAGGAAAAATATAACAAATACTTAAGTGACTTAGAAACTTGTGTCGATGGTACTTGGAAGCACTTCTAACTACTAAAGTATTTTTTCAATAACAGGATAGATTAATTGCTTCTTGTTTTGCTTTCCCATAAATAATTCTGGGTTTATGAGTGTCTGAGATTTTTTAAAAACTATATTTCAATCCATTTTGCACAGGGCATGAACACAACGTGAAGAAGGGTTTATGGGAAAGAAGGTTGGTATGTGAATTTACAGTGTATTAGCCTCTACAGCAACTGTCCATACGCATGCTGATTTGCAGCTCAGGTTCTTGCATTATGCTGTGGACGTTGCTTGCTTTACAGTAAGGAGGGTATACTACATGAGACAAAATTAGTATATACTTTTACTAATGAGGTATTTTTGGTGACACATTCGCACCAATGTTCATCTGGAGGTAACCCGGATTATAAGTACCTGACCTTAAAGAAACACCCTAGTGAGAAACAATGCTGGCAGAGCACCCTTTTTTCTTTTTCTTCTTCCTCCTCTATAGGCCATCCAGAAATCTAGAACAGTTATGTCCTTTGCCAGCTCCCTTTTCAAAAGCAGAAATGTTTTATCAAGGCATCTGGAGAAATAAATTCCATAAAAAGTGACAATTTGAAGATTTTTCAAGGATATTGTGTGAGGACAGAGAATAAATGACACAGCTTGGCTTGTGCACATGTCCTGCTCATCATTCACTAGTTCGCAAAGTCAGAAACCTCTTAAAAAATGACGGGTTAAGTCTTGAGTTTGTATTTGTCTGTGCCTAAAAGGAAATAATTGACTCTACAATCTACTCTGTAGTTCATAAATCTACAGAAACTGCATCTTTCAAAGTGTATTTAAGAACAACCATGCAAACTTTTGTGTTTAACATTTCTAACCTGGGATATGATTTGCAGAGGAACGATGAGGCAGTGTTTCTGCTTAGGTCTAAAACAACTTTCCCTCCTTGCTCCCCTTCCCCCAAAGAGAGAACCAAATTAAACACTTACTAAAACTAAACATTTTCTTTTTAAATGTCACATACTCTAATGTCCTCTATATATTCACCAAGAATTCTGAAAGCAATCAAAACAAATTATTAACACTTTCTACTATTCTATTACAAGTAAATGAAATTATGATTTACTATTAATATTTTGCAATGCTAAGATGAGACATGGAGTGGAAAACAGGAGAGCAGGAAGCAGACAAGCAGTTAAAAGCTGTTTTGTGCTATGTGATGGAGGACATGAAAAGCATGATGAACATTCATGTTGCTGTGCATGTCCACAACTTTCCTGCATGCTGTGTAACTGAGAATAAGACTGTGCTCTTTCCCACTTTTAAGACTCCATTAAGATCAGCATTCAGCTCTAATTTAACAGTATATTCCTTTCATAAAGAATGTCTTCAATGAACAGGCTTTGCACTTGCTGTGCCAAGTGTTGTGGTAAGGAGGGTGGGAGGGTAAGAATTTCATTTAATATTGCTCTTATACATTTCATTTCTATCTTGAATTGACATCTTCTTTTGATTTTTTTTTCAAGATACAAGATACTAGACTTCCTACCCTGGTTTATTTGGTTTTAGATATTTGAAAAGATTTAATGGCTTACGATCAATCTGAAATGTCATAATTATTTGATCCTTTGCTTTGAAAAAATAACTTTTTTAGTACTGATTTTTGTTTGTGTTGATCTGCATTAACTGACTCATTTCTGACTAGCAATCCAATAACAGTGCACAAACACATGGAAGCATTCATGATCACTACAGGAAATGCTACATTTAGCAATAACAGAATGAAGAAACACATAGACAAATTTTAGCTCAGCAGGAAGACAACATGTATCACATCGTTGCTATGATGTAAAACTTCCATTTTGTATATTTAGATTTGAACCAGGTAATAGACTAGCATATAAAATAATGGGACTTAATGAGACTGAATAGTTCTGGGTCATCTAGTCTTGCCTAATATATATGTTTTTCCCTGAAGGCCTACACCTTCCAGCATATACCTACTACACTATTCCCAAAACAATATGATACTGTACTTATTTCTTAATATATTCACAAAGGTGAGGCATATCTTTTCTAGTGATCATAATGAGATGACTCATCTAGAATCTTAAAACTAAACAATCCCCACGCTAGTTGAGAATAGGAGAAACGTCATCACAAACCATTCCGCAAATAGATACACATGAAATAAATGACATATTACTGGTTATTCAGTTTTGTTATCTTTTATGAAAGAATAACAATTGTATTCTAAAATTAGTTCAAAAGAAAATTAAATGAGGGACAGCACTATATATATATATATTTAGTTAATTACTGTGTTGCATCTCATTAGAATATGTTAAACTTCTGAGAAAAAAGGTTTTCCTTGGTTAGAAAAAATACTTATGAAGAACATTAAGACAGTGAATAAATGGTTGCCAGACAGTCTGAAAATGATAAAAGCTGGAAACAACCTCCTCTGCTTCTACAGAGCAAGATACCATCCTTGATTTTAATCCTATGATGCATACAGCTAGAAATATAGTAAGTCAGGATGTTTTAAAAACTACTTAAATTTTTTTTGTTTACATTGGAAAATGAAGAATTTGAGTTTTGTGATCCTAGGAAATTCCAAGTTTCTAAAGAAAGCTCAAAATCTTGGGAAATTGTATCACATACAAGATTGGGACCCCAGGAAGTAGGAAGGGCTAAGAGATACCACCACCTTTTCATGTCTACCTTGATGTAACTGAAACATCCCAGACCTATATTTGTCCTGATTGTGTAAAATTCTGTGTAGGAAAAGACTATGAAGAGGTTATGGCAAATGGTTTATAAAGTAGGCATTCTTCTTCAAACATGTCAGGATTATCTTTTTAAACCTAGAGCTGATAAAATAGCAAATAATAATGTTGCATTAGGTAACATGAATTTTGATTGAATTTCTTTTCTTGTCAGACAGAGCCTGTTACAAATGACAGATAGAAGAGATTACAAAGATAGAACACTTAAATTCTATATCAAGCTTTTTTTGAATTCTCTTGGCCAGCCCCAAAAAAAATAGAAAAAGGTAAAAAAAAAGGATTAAACCACCGAAGTATTTTTAGGTTAGAAGTCTATGCTGAAATACTGAAAATGTGTGATGAAATTTTCAATTATGAAGCTTCTTCAGTATAGAATAAAAGTATGAACTTAATTTTTTTCAAGTTGCAAAATTCTAGGTGCCATCACAGTGAGTAACTTTTCAAGAGACAGAACTTCTTTTGATAAACCAGTCCTGAAGAGGAGGTCATGCTGCCCATCTGTTTCATTTATCCAACCTTTGGGATGACACAGTTTGCTCAAATAGAGGAATCTGGAATAAGTAATATGCTAAAGAGAAATTGGAAATAATGAATCCAGATCTCATTTCTGTGGCATTTAGTCACAGAATCAGATAGCAGCTATAAAATAACTCATACAGCAAATGCAATATAAAATAAAAGTTTAGCTAGTAGCTTTTTCTTAAGAACGAAATTCACTGATGTGAGGAATACATAAACAAGCAGTATATTAATAAATTAAGTAGTAAATCAAAATTTTAGTAGATTCCAGGGCCTCAGAGTAGAAGAAAGGTGATATTCCTGTGGGCTGTGAACTGAGATGGACTATCCTCAGGAACAAAACCAGCTTTTAGAGACAAGACTGTAAACAGCCGACAGCTACAAAAAATGTGCTTGTTCCTAAGAGCTTTTATTTTAGGGGATCACGTTCTCTTTTGTATTGTCTTTGGAAGGGATAGAATATACTATTTTCTGCAGAAACGTGGATCTCTCTCATTTGAAATATTAATCCACCTTTAAAAATAAAATTAAACGAAGTATATTTATTATACTTTCAAAGATATTATGGCACAATTTTTCCCTGCTGGTATTTCCCTTCCCAGCTCTTGCTGGAAAAAAGCTTAGGTGACATTTAACAGAAATAAAGCAAACAACAGAACTGTCAAAAACTTTACATGAAAGCCTTTTTCTCCAGGAATGGCTATCTGTGTTCAGTAGACTTAGGAGGTTTAGAAGAACTGCTGGTAGACATCAGTCCTTTGAATTACTTTGAACCTAGACACTGGATCCTTTGTTTTATCTTGGCATTACTCTTCACTTCTCTTCCTGAAAAGCTATAGCAAGCCTCAAAAATTGCATTCAAAAAAAATTAACTCCATCAAATGTAGTGAAGGCCAAGTATGATACTCTTCCTATTTGTATTTTTATATACGTGTTTCCTTGTTTTTGAAAAGTTATTAATATATGCTTTATCTCTATGCCAATTGTTTCAGTTATTATAGGGTTTGTTTATTAATAGGGAAATCTTTGTTTCATTTTACAGACTTGTTTATATTATATGGAGTATTGATACATGTAACACATTATACAAAAAAAAACCAAAAACAAAAACGCATTTTAAATCAAGAATCTTCCTGTTCCAGTATATTATGAATGGTAAAAGCCTTCATGTGATTCAGAGGAAAATGGGAAAGCTTGTTGAGGACAAACCAGCAAGGGCTCCTAAATTCACAGGAAGCATGACGGGAAGTCTCTGATTTGCACATAAAGAGAAGCTAACATAAGATTAGACCCTTTTGCATGTCCTTTTCCCAAAGTACTTCACTATTGATTCCTTCAGACACAAGACAGTTCTGACCAGAATAGCTGTTCCTATGTCCCGGTACTTAATTTAAAAAAGTGCTTCTAGCGCTTTTTATCTTTGAGCAGTTGACTTAAAAATAACAATAATCTGTTCTAGTGAATTCAGATTCTGGATCTTTTAGACATCATTTATTTCTGAAAGGTAATAATGCTGTAGACATACTGTAATTACTTCATATAATATTATCACAGTTGACAATAAGATTTCAGCAACAGACTGATCCAAAACCCATTGAGGTCACTGGAAAGATTCCCATTCATTTCAATAGGCTTGGAATAAGACCTTAAGATTTTTTGACTAGAGTATAATAAAGCACACACACACATACACACACACAAAAGGAGTTTGAAAGGAAAATTCTTCTCATTTTTCTCCTTGGTGGTTTAATTTTTTTTGCATTGTCCATCAATACAAAAATAACACAGTCTGGGAGAAACACCCGTACTACTTATAAGTGAGGTTTTCAGCAATGTCTTTGAACTGGGAAAAATATATCATACTGAAAATATGTTTTTGAAGTAGAATTGGCTATCCATCCTGAGGAAAACTCAGCAAGGCAGACAGAGTCACAGTCTGTTACCACCCAAAAACACCAACATCATAACCTTTGATTATTGCTGAGTTTGATTAACACCAGGAATAACTAATTCTGCATCCATTAATTCTGCATCCATTTATCTTATTCTTGGATTTGTGGAGGATTTAGATAAAGTAACTACTAGATCACATTACTTCTGGTTTTGGTTTCGCAAATCCAGAACAGAGCTTATCAGATTTTGCAGGTTTTACCTGTTCCCATTGGAATTTATTCTGACCTTTTGAGGGCAGACATATGATTTTGCAAGAAGCACAGCTCTGTAGAATTGCTATGCTGTGGAGATAGACATCATTCCCAGAAGTGCCACTTTGTTTTGGCATCTGATGGAGCCATCTCAAAACAGCTATTCAGCAGTAATACTATTGCAAGAAGACCAAAGGCTAATAGGTTTTGTATGCATGTGGGTTGCCCAGGGCTGAATTTATTACAGCTCACAAACACAGGGCCCAACCTCAGTAACTATCAGCTCAGTTCAACAAGTGGACACTTCGAATATTTGCACACATCCATAGACCTAAGATTCCCCCAATCCTTTTTGACCTAAGATTTGGTGACTAAACCTCCTGAACATCTCCAGCACAATCTCATCCCGAAACAGAGAGAACATTGAGGTATCCCAAACTGCTAGGAATGTTACTCTCCATTTTTAGTTTCACTGCAGTTAAACACACTTCACCTCTGAAAAAAGAAGCTGTTTCATTAAAAATGTTTAAAACACACAAATTTCAGTTCTAATTAAGTATTGTTAAATTAAAAATAAAACAATACATGCTTAAATGTACAGCAAAACTTCCCCATAAACTTAGCTTGTGCTGGTTATATTATGGAATAAATTCCCAAGCATGTTACAGTACATTACAAAAAAATGTACATAAGCTGACTGATTATTTTCCTGTGGTTACAAAACAGCTCAGCTACTGGATTGTACCACTTAGTCTTTTCTGCAGCATTCAGATGTTAAAAATTCATTGTTTTCAGAGACATTCCATGTTCTCACAGTATAAACCATTTAAATCATTTTAAAAGTTTTGAAATAACTGTGGATCCCCTTAACTCTTAGTCCTAAGCCCGTAAGTATTTAAACTCCTCAGCATTTCAGCTCCTCAATAATTTTTGACCATTCAGAGACACAGACCAAGACATGGCCTTTGGAAAAGTCAGGTCAATTTCTTGCTATAAAAAGTGATGGCTCCCTTAAACACAGCTCCATAGAAGGCTTCAGTTTTCTGTCCTCCCTATTTCTTTTTCATTTAGTCTTGCATAGCTACCTAATCAGAACTTTCACAATACTCCTGTCTTACCTGAGTCTTGTACAGTTTCTATGTTTTTAAAAGTCTCTCTCTTGATCTAAGGATCAGACTTTTTTTTAATGGATATATCACAGCAATTGCTTACAAATGCTTACATTGCACTTGTTCACAACTAATTAGCATGCTAAGTCTTTCTTTTCCTCAGACATGACAGACTATTTACCCCTACTAGCATGTAGAAGATTTTTTTATTAGTTTCCCTGCACAGGACCTTGCTTTTTTTTTATTTTCTTTTTTTTCTTTATGACCAAATTTCATACCACTTCTATTACTCTAACTTTCAAGGTCATGCATTTCATCCCAAGTGATACTCTTGATCTTCCTTTGGTCTTTTCAGAACTTAAATTTGTAGGTTGCTCTAAAAGAAAGAAATATTTTTATGTGAATCATTATATATACTAATGTTAGCTCAAAAGATTTAGAAAGAATATTTTGGCATAAAATTCCTTGGTAAGCTGTTCCTAGGTCATCACATGCTGATACACATTTTAACAATTATTCTCAATTTCCATTTAGCTCACTATCACTTGAGTGTAAGATATTTATCTTTCCACAGCTGTTCCAGGACCTGTTAACAAAATTAAACATTAATTGACAATTGGCTCTATTATACATCTGCTCTACTGTAGCAGCAGGTATTTTCACCAAGTTGTGAAACTAATCATTTTATATACCTGAGAGGAAAAGGCCTGGTTTTCCCAAGGAATGGTCCAATCTGAAAAGCAAATGAAAAAAAAAATGCAAACAAACAATGTAGAGTTGGGAAGAATACATAAGCATGCTATACATGAGAAACTGCAGTAGCTTTAAACACAAAACAGAGCAGGTAAAAACTTTAAGCTTACATTATTATTTGCATATAATTATTTCTGCAATTTTCTTCTTTATAGTTCTTTTTTCTAGAATCAAGCCATATTATTATGGTTGTTTTTATGAATATTGATATTTTATTTCTTTAATATTAATGTTTTGACTAAAAGATAGTTGCCCTGTATCATCTAATAATAAGACTATACAAGCAGAATATACTCTTAATAACATTTGCAGCTGTTCCTTGAGTCACATACAAGCAGATTTAATATCTTTAAATGTCGACACAGTAAACTCCATTCAATAGGATTTTTTTTTTCATCTAAGGGCCAGAGGAACTGAATTTAGTGTCCTGGTCCACAGTGTTTATTTGTAAAGAAAAAAGCACTTTGTGTTGAAAAAGATGAGTATAGTTTTGTGGCACAATATTTCAGTGGTAATCCACAAACTCAGAGAAATTATTTGCAAGGAGGAATGTGGGAGGAGAAATACTCTGAAGAGAGAGGGGAGCACAAGTGAGACAGATTTCTCTCAACTGTGCATAACTGTGCAGAAAAGGGACAGAAAGGAAAACCATTATTTGAATTTTTTAATAAGAGCAAGTCAGAGAACTTGATGTTCTTTATAAAGAGATATTTATAAAGTTTTTATAAATTTTTTAACATCTACCTTAGTTTCTTCCAATTTCACTTGGAGGAAGAATGGAGACAGATAAACAAAAATCAGTCATAAAAAGGGTTAAAAATGTCTCAAAGTTAAATCCCCTAGATATTGCGCTCCCTGTTGTGCTTGCAATTTTGGACAATTACTGTTCATTAAGTACACATCTCTCCTAAAGCCAGCTGGCACCAGAGAAATCAAATATTTCAGGAGGTAGACAAGGCCTACCTTCTTTGAAGTTCTTTTATCCGAACCATCATATTGAGGTGTCCCTGTGAGTACTGCTCAATCACATCGCGAACATCATATGGTTTCCGAGCTTGCTGTGAAGACAGTCATACAAGAATTGAAAGGCACATCTAGTTCAAACTTGACTATTTATTTCAGACAGACTTTCATTCTATTTTTATGTTTTAGAGGTTATTTGGTTGCCCTTTTGCAATGGTCTTTGCAATGAATAAAAACATATAGTCTTTGTGGGAGTGCATATTTGTCATGGAGATGAGGCCAAGTGATCACCATTACTGTCAGTCATGTCTTCATGTTAATTCAAATTGAGAAAAATATTAGACCTTCACAGTCTGTTTAAAACACATAAACCAAAGATATATAATTTATCTAAGATTATTATGTGTAATATCTCTCAGCTCATTCAAAAACCACATGCTAATCATAATGTAAGAGTACAGAATCACAGAGATAGGCCCAAACCATAATACTTGGATCTATAAAGAAAGGTCTCCAAATGCTAAAGACATATGGTGATGAGAGAACTATTGATTAAAAAACTGTCAGGACAACTGCTTTGCATAAATATGAATATAGCTGAATATAGATATTGTTTGGAGTTTTTTATTTTTAATGATACCTACTATTTCAGAAAAATGTACAATTCACATTCAAAAAAGAAATTATTAAAACATAGAAAGGATCAAAAAATCTGCCTAATCTGTCTAACTTTATTCCCATTCCAAGGCAAAATCAGATGACAACTCCAGATGTTTCTTCCTAAAATGAGTAAGGCAAGATTTTAAAAAAGTTTGAAAATATGCATAAAATGATGTGATTCTAAAATATCCACCATGAGAAAATAATATAAAATAAAAATAAATGACACAAACACAAATGAGATCCTTTTGAACACACCAGCATTTTCAGAGCCATACCAATCTATAAGGGAAATGTGGGACAAGATGCCACCCTTTTGGATCCAAATCAAGAAAAGAAGAAAAAGAAGATTGGGGGGGGGGGGGACGGAAAAAAGGTAAACTGCAAATCTATTAATTAGAAATTACTGAAAACAGCTTATTAGTCATCTTGTTGTCTGTTTTCACTCGTCAGGACTTCAGCCAGAGCCATTAGCATGCACTGCTGCACACATGCATTGAACATCTACAGTATGTGCTGGAGTCATGCTTGGAAGGCAGCCACAGGATCCTAGAAATTTCAAATGAAAGCATGGGGCTGGAATGGAAACAAATCCGGTGAAATGAATGAGGATGCAAAAGCTCTTCATGAAAAAAAAGGCTTTCCTTGTGCTTAGCTGTCAGCACCTACCTGCATTATATTTTCTGAAGAATTCATGGTTTTAGTAGTGTGTGTGCATTTGTGTGTTTTTGTCAGATGAGATAATTTTGGGGGACAAAACTTTAAACTTTCAATTTATGGACTATTTTTTTTCTCTTTTTTTTTTTTTTTTGCCTTGCCCAGCTTCACTTGCAGACGCTGACACATCACTATTTTGGGCCAGAAAAGCAACCTATTGTCTTCTCCCAGAGAAACTGTGCCAGTATCACTCTTTCGATTGACTAGCAGGGGTGCTTTGAGAGTGTTTTGGCTAAATCCTCTGTCCTCTGCTTTGGGCAATCTATTTAAACACGATGCATGGCGCAGAGCCAAGATGTGCTAGGGATTTTTCTCCACCTCCCCTCTCTCCTATGGGCTACTATGTACATAATTAATTCTACTCATTCTCAGTAAAATTTCCTTTCTTCCTTTAAATAAGCCTCTATCTATTATCCCTTCTACCAAACCATCCACCCTGAATCTTCTGTTGCAAAGTACTGTACACTGCAGCCTGTGTCCTCTCTTATGCATAGTAAAAGTACCCTTCCAACTCTCCGTTTTTCTCTCCCCCTTTCCCATAAACCTTTCTATCTGGATATTTTATGTCCTGCCAAACTTTGGCACATTCTCCATAAGTGTGTCTGAACTTAATACAATCTCTTGTTCCATTTTTCTTGAGAAATAGGGGGATGTACAATACAATTCAGGGAGGTATGTAATGGACGTCCAGGGAGGTTTGGCAAATGTAGAACTTGATGAACTTATTTAATTCCCAGTCTACCAAATTATTTTTTCCCAAAAGCATCTAACCTTGGTGTTTGTTTGGGCTTAGCATTCTACATCCAGAGTGTTTAGCACTCCTAAGTCAAAATTCAGAATAACATCCTGATTCTGAAATTCATCATGAGCACCAGCTTACAGAAGCTTTTCCATAAAATGATTAAGTTCAGTTTCTAAAATTAGGCGTTACTGCTTTCCGATAACTGCTCCAGGGTATTAGTCCTCTTGTTTCGATATATTCTGATTTTCATCCCATCTCACTGCTATACTGTTTTTTTCCCAGTTGTCTTTAACTTTAAAGACAACTTTAAAGTGTTTTTAATTTTTCTGTCTGTTTTTCATTCCAAATGGTATTTCCTACTCTGATAGTTAGGAGTCATTAAATTCTGTTAGACTGACAATTGCTTAGTTAACAAACAAAGTCCTCCTGGTTTTCTCTCATAAAAATGTCATCTGAAGATAAATATATACATGAGCTTGGGAAATGTCTCTGCTATAACTGTCAGCCCTAAGAAGTCAGTTGTCCGAGCACTGCAAGATCATCAGATTTCTCTCATCTCTTGCAGTTCAGTGCTCAATTCAAGACAAACTTTCTTGAAGTTACATGGAAGTAATAGGTGTTGTTAGTAATCAGGCCAGGAGATAATTGCTCACTTCTGTGACCAGCAAACAGGTGATGATAATGATCATCATGCCAGAATCACATTCCAAAGTAGTTTTATTATAGTGCGCCTCAGTACACAGATAAATCAATTTTTTCAGTGTATCAGATACACTTCAAGAACTTTGCAATCATCTGACTGAAAAATCTGAGCTGGGACTTCATAAAAACAGTAGATTTCCAGAGAGCAGATGAAAAGAGAATTAAAAAATGCCTGCTGATTCTACAAATTCATAATGTTTGCATATAATGCTATACCTATGGACAATTGATAGTTTTGTACTCACTAAACAACAACACAAGGAAGGTACGAGGCTTGGAGCCTGAATAGTGCCTATGATCTATTACAACCATATGCTCAAAGACAAGCTCACTTCCAGAGCATTTTCAACATCTTACACTTAAGCTTACAATTCTATTTATGTTGATGGCACTGCTTACCTGAAATTTTCTTTTAGCTACAAAATATTGCATTCTTCTGATTACTTTTACAGCTGTTTGATGAGCTTCAGTTAATCTGCCAAGGAAGACAAGCATAGATATACACCAATGAAAAAAAAAAACAACAAATAAACCATGGAGTCAGAAAAAAATATTTCAATGCAAGATGTTGACTGTAAGCACCAAAAACTACAAATAAGTTATATGACTACAGTGCAAAATTGTGTCATCACTCATGCATATTTTGTCCTGCTGTTTTACTATCTATTGCTCTAAGTAGAAGAAATTGATAAGGCAGACAATAGAAGCAGCTGTACAAAAGTGGAGGTGTGGAGGGGATTAGACAAAATTACTCTCAGTGCATACAACCGACATCATTTTGAAGAATGTGAAAGGTTTTTAGAACCATGACTGCATTTCTTATTTTGCTTTTACTGAATGGTTGCCCATGAGCTTTATTGCACAGAAATTAAGTCCTTTGAAAACTGTTCTGATTCTTTGAGAAGGAAAGAAAAATTAAATTGTCATATTTAAAAAATAATAAACTTAACACAGCAAACCCTTTGGGGATTTCTGTTCGTGTGTGTATATGGCTGCAGTGTTCAATACAGAACAGAATACCTTCTATTTTATCAATATAATTTCCCACAGAGCATACTGTATTTGTGCAGCTCCAGTTGTGCCACATGGCAATGAGGAACAGTCTACCAGGCACTCAATTACCCTAATCTTTGTAGTAAATTTGGGGCTTGGTGGGGAAATGAGGAAGTAAGAATGTGGCAATTAATTACAAAAACAAGAATTTTTTGGAAGTACTTTCTTCTTCCCAATGGACTTGTTCATTCATTCAAAATTAGTGAAAACTTTAAAGGATAAAAAAAAAGTGTTATGTTCAAAGTTCTCTGATATGTGACAACAACAATAAACCTATGAAAAGTTGCAGTGGGTAAAGGAAGTAATGGCCCGGTCACTTATTTGAATGTCATAGTTCAGAGTTAAAGACTTTGAAAAGTGGAATGATCATAGTGCATTATTTCAAAATGAAGACAATAAAATTTAAACAAACAGAGAATGTATTTTAAAACTACTATTTTTCATTTTTAGAATTTCTCTCTGATTAAATTAGTGTTTCTGGATGGATTAGATATCACAATAACAGAAACATTTTTAAAAATAAGCCTTCAATAACATTCTGTTGCTATTTCTATTTCAAGTCCAATCTATTATAAAATACAATGCCATAATATGTGAAACAAATGTGTCTCAAAAATCCTTGCACTTCACACAGCTTTCTATGTGCATGCACAGATCTATATGTACACACACATACAGAGATATACACAGATGACACAGAATGAGCAGGATTCAACAACCTGTTGTATACCACCAGCAGCATTGTTAAGCATCAAGCTTTGCATTTGTTTAAGCCCATCAAAGGGATTTCAGAAAGGTCACTGACAGCCTACCAGTAGTTTAGCCTACAGGATGTGCATTATGGTGAAAGAAAAGCATCCCACTTGAGTTCATATGGCTGCCAACTAGAATGGAGACAACATTCTACTCAAAATGGCATATAACCATTAGAGAAATCTTTGTCTGTCAATATATACAATGATTATCTTTATATTCCTACCAATTTTATTGGGAGCTAATTCTGAAAAAGAATTAAGTTACTCTTCCCATTTCCTCAGTGCTATCAAACTGAAGGGCATAAATACATAAATCTTGACTTCAGTAGAAATAAAGCAGCATGAAAAAGTGCAAATCCTTAGACTGAGATTTGTAGATATGTTATCTTAATTGCCCCAATAAATCCGTAAGAGGCATAGTATCTCTACATGACAGTGACTAGCGAGCGTAAGAGTTTAACTCCCTACTCTGTGTATTGAAAAGAGCTATTCTCTTGAAAGTTGGTTAAAAGTGATTTTCATAGGTTCCTAGCACTTAAGCCTGGAATAATTAATCATATATTTTACTAGTCAAATTAGTTATCTCTATTTTTATCATAATACATTTATCCTGATAATGTTTATATTTAGGTGAACAACTTGAATTAGATAAAACAATTTCAGTCCTGAGGCTATGAGTTCATTACCAAAAGACCAGTGATGCTTCGGATCAGGCTTTAACAATGTTCAGTAGAAGCACAATACTTCTTGCAGTGCAGTGACTCTCCTAGATATTTTGGGATAAGCAGCCCACGAAACAACACTGGATCAATCCAGGGGGTTTGTGGTGGTCACCATACCTGCACTCCACATTGCATTCCCCACTATCAGCAGACAGCAAGAATGAGATCTTCCTAGGTGAAGACTCCCACAGAGATGAATATTCAACTATGTGCACAGGACCTGAGCGCTCGATCTAAGCAGGATCATCAATGGGTGGGTGAGTGAGTGGACAGCACCTAGTCACCACAAAAGCCTTTGAGCACGCCTTTCCCTATGCAGCAGAGGGCAGTGGCACTCATACCCTAGCAGATCTTCTCTAGAACATATCAAACACATTTTTAAGCGAAGCACCTTCACCCACAAGGACAAGCAAAATCTCTTATCCTTATGAAAGATGAGGTCTGTGCTGAGGTGTGTTGTCAGTGTTGAATATTTTGTTCAAGATGGTTTTATCATGTCAATCATGTACTTCCTTTGCCTAAGAATCTAAACAACAGATAAGAATGTCTCCTAAAAGATCACAAACAAGAACAAAATCAATTTTAGCAGAAGTGATCAGAATTTTGGAAAGTTATACATAAAAAAATAATAATGGGCACGTAATATCTGTGACTACAACAGATATTATGTCTACTGAAATAACATGTACTTGGATCCATAAATGATACTGACAATACTGACATCATCTCAAGCTATTTCTACAAGCAGACGAAAAATCTTGGAGCAGCTTTAAAAAAAAGCTAACAACATAAAAGCATGTGTTCCCTTGCCTCACTGTTAACCAATTATTTAGGAGGATGCTCAATGAACCTTTCCTGTGTTGGCTTATGGACTTCTGGGCTGTCACATCACTGTGGTAGTGCAGGGAAAACAAGGCTGGGAACTGGGTAGAAGGCTTGGAACCTATATTTTATAAGCAGTCTCCACCCTGATCTGATGTTGAGTAATGCTCCAGAAGCTATACTATAGGGTAAGGGAGAAAGGGGCCCCTCTTTGCTGGTTGGTTCACCTTTCCCCTTGGCAGGTTTTGAGCATGCCTATGTGGCTGCACAGCCTGCTTGGAGTGAATGCAACTGTAGTCTCAGCTTTGCCTTGTGGCATGGAGAGCACTCTGAAAAGTTAGTATAGTATATTCAACTTAAGAAGCTTGGCCACATTTAAGAATTCATTTTCTTTGACTGAAGAAAGGCAGTAGCCCAAGCCAAAGCAGCCAAATATTTTCAGTTTAAAATAATTCAAACATAGAAGAAAAGAAAGCTGATCAAATCCAAAACAAATTTGGAAACTATCCACATGATAGGGTTTATATATATATATATATATATAAAAGAAAAAATAAATGATTCTTTTATAAACTTGTGTCAAACAGTTCAAACAGTTCAGGACTTTACATGGCTGCAGTATGGCTGCAGGCAGGGGAACATGCATTCCATGCTGATTTTCCTGACATTTATTCAGGTGTCACAAATTAGAAGAGTTATTTAATGTAATGTAACTACTTTGATCATGAGCTGTGGAAAATAAAAGCCACTTCAGCAAGGTCAGTTATTGCTCACTGTCCAAATTTGCAAAACTTGTTTGAAAATACACATTTACAATGCTTGGATTACTGCTCTGATTTATTCATTTGTAATATTTTGACTGACTGGCAGGAGAACACACATAAAGGCATAACTATAATTTAATAGTAGTCATTGTATAATGCTATAACTCCTGCCTAGAGTAACATAAAGCATTATCTATTCTGGAGTTATTCACTTGACATTACTTTTTTAAGTCAGCATAAATGCTAAGTCAGTCAGTGATGGCAATTTAAAAATAAATTAATCATTTGAAAAGCCCAGCCCTCTATCAGGCTTTTTATTTTCCCATCATATTTGCCTAAGCATATATATTCAACTACATACTCTGCTTCTGAGAATGAACTTTGATTCCCAACCACCTTTTAATCTTTTTCATGGACAGCTACCTCTAACAGGTGGATGTTTCATAAGCAAAAATACAAAGCAAGGCTTAGATATTGTGTTGAAAACTTGACCCAAAATCAACACAAAACATGAAAACTAGACATTATAGGATATTTGCCTCTAGATGCATGTATCATAGACCTCTCACTATTTTCAAAGGGGAGATTTTCATTAAGCTGCAACTTAAAACTTTCATTAAACTCACTGTTACCAAAGGGCAAAATTTAGCCAAGGTGAATACCTGTTATATTCAAATTTAGGTAAAATATGTAAGTATCCCATTGTATGGATAATACCTACCAATAAATTGAGGAAGGAAAAGGAGAGTGGGAAAAGAGAAGTCATAAAAGACTTAAAACCAGAAACATAGTTCTGCATTGCAGACAGTTACAGCAGTCTGTCCGTATGCAGTATGTGGAACTTATATTGATGGGGAGAGAACATCAGCAGCACAAGAACCTTGAAGAACTTATCTAATGAGTTTTAAATGCAATGAAAGTCAAAACATCCAAACAATAAAAAAAAAATCTTCTTACCAATAAATGACAATAAATTAACATTTCCTTCAGCTAAGCTGAGTCAGACAAAATGCCTGGAGCTCTTTAGAGAGCTCAAGTCAGGAGAAGTTTGCAACTTGAATCCAAGGTGCAAACATCAAGCAGTGAGTCCAATTTCAGATCTCACTTGGAGGCAGAAAGAGTAGAATACAGCAAAAATATAACAGAAGAGGTTTATCTTGCAATATTTCATCAAAGCCTTGTGGACATACTACTACTAGAGCACATACTACTAGAGAATTTGCACCATTTACATGTTGGAAGTTTCATAAGATATTTGCTGAACTGGAACCTGACAGAACATTACAGAAAATGTTGGGATCATTGGTTTTATTGTTGTTGCTTTGTTTTCTTCTTTATTTCTAATCACCATTCTAGTTTGAATGTACTTCATCTCTGTTACAAGCATGTCCTTGTATGAACCTTTTCTCTTCAAGCCTATGTTTGGCTCAAAGCTAAAAATAAATTAGGAATTACTTCTCTCTGAACAGAAGAGCCTGGAGGCCCAGAGTCTGCTGACAGCCACATGAAGAGCAACTCCAAATTGTGTATCTCTCTCTTGAGCAGGTACAGACCCGGGGAAAGCAGGAAAGAATATGGCAGCAATATATTGGCGGGAAGCTGCTTTCTATAATTTTGCTGAAGATTTTGCTATCTTCATCTATCACTAAGTACATGGCCGCCTCCAATTTCATTCCAGGACACAGCCCCCTCTGCATCTGTTGTCCTTAAGTGACTAAGAGAGATTATCTACAGCAGTGGTTCCAGGGCTTTGGACCAGGAAGACAGATAGCAGAGGGGCAGGGGAGCAATTCAGAGGAAAGACTGCTGGAAGAGCAAGAGCTAAGCCATCATTTATAGGGAACAATCACCAAAACAATATATTGGGAAAAGAAACACCAGTGGGAGAAAGAGCAGTGCTGGGTGTTTCCTTGATGTTATTCATTAACAAAAAAAAGCAGAGGGCTCCTGAAAATAGTCAGGAGCATATGTGATTTAGTAAGAATACTACTTGAATTTTAGTTTTGTTTTTTGAGCCCTACATAGTTGGAGTTTTCAGTTACAAATTTCTTCTCTAATATTTCGAAGTAGATTTAGAGAGAAAGTGCATGAAATAAGTTGTTCTGCTAATTAAAATGCATAACTAAAGAAGTAACTAAGCTTACTACAGAACGTTCTTATGTTTGGGAGCCCAAATGCCCTTGAAAAATGATTCATCTGCTGAACTGTCTCTGAGAACTAAAGTAGCCATTGGACATTTTGGTTACATCTTTACTGTATGTATTTTTGGCAGCAAAACGAATGTCCTTGGTCTCTTTTCAGTCATTTTGTTTCTTCCATTCTTTCTCCAGAACAAACAAGATGATGTAATAGGGATGTCTTTTCATCATGAAAATAAAGATTTTTTTTTTCTTCTTCAGCTGAGCAAACTGCTTCTAGAAATTGCCAGAGTAACCTCCTGCATTGCAGCTGTACCATGACTACTTCTGGTCCCTAGATAGGTGGAATGCTCTTGTGCTCAAGCCAATTCTCATTTCCTTAGAAAATACACTCTTGCCACAACCATCTGCATGGATAGGAGACAAATTTTTGTAGACAATGGAACATTTTTGTCTCACATATTAAAACAGGCAAGATCCTATTAAAAATATAATTTTCTTTCTCTCTCCTTAAGACTCGGCCTTTCATCTACAAGAAAAAAAATGTAAAAAATGACAAATTGACAGAGGGAGAGAGAGAGAGAGAGAGAGAGAGAGAGATAGCCATAACCAAATCCAAATACCAACTCCTCCCAGCAGAGAAATTTCCTTTCTGGCCTCTGAAGATAGTGTTTACAGCAGTGCAGTAGCAACTAGAATGATATAGTCTTATTCCATCAGCTCTGCCTTACTTTAAAAAAATGTTACAATCCAAATTCATGCAATTTAAGAGTTCGTTATCCTCTTCGCCACATTTAGTATTTATAGGAACAATGTGGTGATGTTAATATATACCAGTGACTGAGTGTCGTATTTATGCCTCAATGATTTTCTGTCATGATGTCTGGCAAAGATGGATTCTCTGAAATACCAGTTCGTTTGGGTTCATTTATCTTAATTCCTATCTTGCTTGAATGGAAATTGGATAACAGTCCTGCCAAGGAATAGTTCTGAGAAACAGAATTTTAATGGCTTTTGTACTGCCCAAGGCTTCATTTTTTTTAAGTAATTACTTAATCTACTTCAAGTACTGGAGGAGAGACCCTGTGAAACTGTGCAAAATGCTTCTTGTGGTTTTAGAAACCAAAAAAACACTGGATTTTGGCAGCATCTTCCCTTAGTAGCTCTTACGATTTAATGGTTTCAGCAGCGGCTATGAAAACAGAACTCCTGAGCTCTACACTTGAAATACTTAACTGTCCTTCATCTTTTTGGGTGATATTATGTAAGTCCTTTAACCTGTCTATGACTTAGTAAAAATTTCTATGAAGTCTATGAAGTGAGTGTAAAATCTAACTCATAGAGGTGTCAGAAGGCTTATTTCATTGATGATTTTAATGAAGTTAGAGAGCTCAGGTGAAGAATCCTCCCCCCGCCTCTCCTCTCCTCGCCTCTCCCCCCGCTTCCTTTCCTTTCTTTCTTTGATTTATGGAATGAATCAGCAGAGTAAAAAAAAAAGCAAAAAGATTATGTCTTTGAAAGATGATGATAAAAAAGGAAGACCAGCCTGTACGCTTGTGATAAAGCATCATTCATTCTTTCCAATGCAGTCTCCCTTCTCCTCACCATCTAAATCTCTACTCCCCTTCCACTGAGCACTTGTGCATTATGAGTGGAACTTAGTCCTTGCCTACAGGAAGGGCCCATGGCATCTTACACCAAACAGGACCACTAGCTCAGGAATCTGACCTGCTCAGTGGTGCAGGGTAATCTATTTCACACAGCTAAGGCTTGAGCAGGGCTAAAAGGACTTTCCAGAAAGGCATCTGGTGTTGATGTAAAGGCCTTTATATATATTTAGAGATTTCCTTATTTGTTATTTAATATTGCTGGAATTCAACTTCTAGCCTACTCTCCAATCTGATAAAAGCAGTTTTAGCCTTTTCTACTTCTGTCTTTCTCCCATAAAAGCAACTCTGCTTTTTTTTTTAGGGTTACAATAAAAATCTGAAAGCCTAAAATGTTTCTACTATTTTACCTGTGATTAAAGCCACAGTGTCTGTATACAGATCATAATGAAAATTCTTAGACTGTCAGGAATGGAAAGGTCTCTGAGGGGAAACACCAAGAGGGAAAACAGCAGAAAAATGATAGCATTTTCTGATGGCTCCTGGATCACCCCATCACAACACATTTATATATAGTAACCAAACCCGAAACGCAAAGGACAGTATACAGTAAGGCACACTTTTCCCCTAATCTGAAGAATCGAGTCTGGCCATTAAGAGGCAATAGTAGAATAGAGATCAGGCCTTAAAGACACTCTGGTTAGGAGACAGAGGATGGGGAATAAATCCTAGTGATTTGCAGGGGTGGGACAGAGAGAAAAGAGATCCTGATCAATGAGAGTTCCTAAAGATACAAAAAGTTCATCAGCACATGGTTACCCAAGAAGAAGCAAGAAGCCTTGATGAAGACTTCATAAGCAGCATCCTTTGGTTCTCCATTTAATTTGCAAGAAATCCTATGCAGCTGACCTAGACCAACGTATTTTGGATATACACATGCTGGACAGACTATGTAGGCACACACATCTTCATGCTCATGGGTGTGTGGCTCTGGAAACATGGATTGCTAACTTCTAAAATAAATTTATCATGTCATCCCATAATGACTTATATTGAGTTTTGGTACCAAAAAATCACTTTACATGTACAGAAAAAGATTCTTGAAAACAAGCCCTCAAATTGACTTATTACTTAATCAACTTTAAGTCTATTCTTCAAAGGTCTTGTCAAAGATGTGTAAATTCTTGGAATTGTTTTGAACCTCCTATCACCAAAGTAAAAGATCATTTTTGAGTTTCAGCATCCATTTCTAACATCACTTGTGCTAAGAATTAATATTTCTTTGCTATTAGGGGAATTAACATAACATAAACAAACAAAAATAATGATATCTCTTTGCTTATATTTTAGTGTCAATAACTATTTTGCAGGCAACAGTGATCATATGCATAGAACAGCAAAGAAAACTGCGTGGATAGAGATGTTTATCATTTTTTCCACATTGTTTCATGTGGACCCAATAGTTAACTACTGACATCAGTTAAAAGACTTGGACCCAATAGTTAACTACTGACATCAGTTAAAAGACTGTGCATTTAATATTTCTGTAGGGAAAGATGCTATGTATTTGTGTTTTTGTTACTTGCCTATGTTAAGCTCTGTCAGTGGATAAACCGAAAAAAAAAAGTGTCTATATACTGATTTCTGGTGAATTACTACTAAAGACTGTAATTTTCAGGAAAATCTGTGTTTTCATTGTATAGGCAATTCTGATTTTCTTTTCTATGTGTCTTTCCTAACACATGTGACTGGAATCCTAGTTCAAAGGCACACTCTCTACAATTCACCATGAGGCCAAGGCAAAGTTGGGACATCATGTCTGAGAGGAAGTACAATGGGGTTTGCAGGAAATGAAGAACGGCACATGTAAACCATGGATCCTATGAAAGAGGACAACAAATATACTGGACATATCTGGTTCAAATGTTGGCATGGACTTTTACAGTTTTAAACTAATCAAAATGTTCTGAATTGTACCTGCAATCAAATGAATTTTTGTTTTAATTTGTCCTGCTATTAAATCAAATTAATCTCAGAAAACAAAGTTTTTTCATGGAAATGTTCCATTTTAAAGATTTTTTTTTCCCCATAGAAGACATTAGCTCTAAGTTACCTGAAATTTACTGGCTAATTCACATTTCATGGAAGTCAAAGATGAAAGACGTCTATATAGTATTTAATACATACTCATATGAGATTATTTATAGCAGAGTAATTGCTATAATATTAGTGCTTCCAAGTCCTTTTTTTTTTTAAAAAATTGAGCTTTTAGGATGCTTGAACTGCAATCAAAAATGTTTCTAAATAATTATGCACTCATTTATGTGGTAACCACTTGAATTATTGTAATTAGAATGCTTAATTCCTGTAATTAATTATGTCAGCAATACTGGAGGCCATTTATCAGATTTTTTAATACAGAAATATGTTTAGACAAAAGGAACTGGATCTTAATTTATTGGACACATTTCCACTGACTCTTGTCTGACAAAACTCCAAGAACTTCTCTTGGTAGTTTTGCTTAATAAGGAAGTTAATAAGGAAGAAAAATGAGGAAGATGCTATCAAGACTCCCTCTCAAAGGAGTTTTTTTTTGTCTAAAGGCAAGATATAGAGCTGTCCCCTCAAATTAGTTGAGTATTATCCTTGAACAGTTGACTTTATTATAGATCTGAAAGAACTTTGTCTAGAGATGAAGCAGCAGCCTTAATATTCAGGTAGACAAATCCAACACTCATTAGTGTAATGAAGTATATTATGACAATCTATAAATTTCGACTTGTAGTAAGAGCATGCTTGTTTTGTTTTAATATACTGCTAATTCATGAAAGTTTCCCCATATCCTTCAACAAATCCTCACAATACTGAACTGATTTGATAAAGAGTTAAGTGTTCTTAGAGTTCATAAACCTGTAAACTTCAATCCCATTCCAAACAAGTCTGAGATAATATATATTTCTGTTTGGAAATTACACAAAAAGAAATTATGCAAAAGTTTTGGCATAGATTTGAGGCAAAGCCACTTGAAACACTGTAATTTAAACTGAATTTACTTGACAATTTTAGTCTGCCCAAACCTGAAGCTCAAAGCAAACCTCAGGGCAGCAGTGTAAACCAGAATAGATAGAAATTAAGAAACATTTGCACAATACTCATGAATCAAAGATATTTAACATTATACGACATAAAACAGAGGTTGACAAAATAGGCATCTGATAGGAATATTTTTAACACAATTTAAGTAGTCTGTATTAAACACAGTAACAGTTCACCTCTCCTGAAATGCATAATAAGAAAATGGTACCTCAAAGACGGCCTTCATAAATATCTGTAATGCAGTATTAGAATGTGTCTATGCTACATCTCTTGTTGGTTCTTATACATTTTCATTTTAAAAAGAAACTGAGAAAGCAATATTTTACCCAGGGCTTTTATCGGAATTGAATTAAATACTTTTAGTGCACCATAAAATTTATAAACAAATGTGGCTGAGCACATAATTACTGGAGATTCCACTATGTGGAACAGAGATTAGCTGGAAAAATATTCACAAAACTGTAAAGAAGTCAAATTGCTGGATTCTACATGTTTTGTCTTTCTCCTATTTGTTCCTCACTTATGGGGAGTTTTGGCACCTGAGACTCTGTTACTCCTCCCTTCCTTTCTTTCCATGGAACACTCAAATAGCCACAGTGCAAGAGTTTAAGCAAAACTCTTGCTTAGTGGTTAAGAAATTTTCTTGACCAGTGAGAGGTTGATTAAGTTCTTGCCTTTTTGGACAACCATTCAGGTTGGAATAAAATAATGGGACACTGACTCCAAAACCAGGATGGGATTCTGGTGGGGGTATGCATCTGTGGGACAATGAGCTCAGAGCCTTTTAAGTAGAAGAAAGAATTTAACATGATTCTCTCACAGTGTGGATGAATGTCTATCAAATGACAGAAGGATGCTTCCTCCTCTTCTAGTTCTTCATAAATTAGTCCTCCGCTATGATTATATGAGTATGGTAACAAGAATTTGAATCAAATTTTTGTAACCCATTTTTTGTGAGAAAACTGAAAAAAAATGCTCATGTTCTTTCACACTCAACATTTTTTATTTCCAAACATTTCAGTCAGAACATACAATGGAAAATAAATCCATTAAGAGCAGAGCTGTGGTAGATATATGAAGTCAATGGGCATTACCAAGAATGATTCTATTATCTAATTACTATATATCAGAGAAATGTAAATTATATGACAAATTGTCTGAGACACAAATTCTTTAAATCAAAACTTCAGCATTTTATTGAGAGCTGCATTCGTGATTTATCAGAGTGCTTCTAGATTCAATTTCTGTCTATGGTATGCCAAGAAATCAGACTCTCTAAGATGATCTAAAAAAATGCATTCAAATATTGAGCATATTTATACAGAAATACTCTCTTCTAACTTAAAAATCTTATTAAAACTTCATAACTGCTGTGGTGAAGGTTTTCAGAAAGCAGCAAAGGTAGATGTTATGTATGTGTATCTAAAACAAAAGCCATTAGATTTTGTTCCTATACCAGGCATTTCGGGATAACTGATATTACAGACTATTATGGTACCTGTTGAAGTCTTTGCATTATCAAAGTTACTCAAAACATGCAGAGTTTTTGAAAATATATAATATCTGGATATTGTTTTTCAAATGTCTCAATTCATGGTTTGAAACTACAGTTTTCTGTTTCTTGCAGCCATAACATTAACCCTTGAAAATCTTTACACCCTTTTTCATCTCAACTACACTTACAAAAAAATCTTTTAAATGGAAGTTCCTAGAGAAAGAGGAAATAACTTACTTTGCAAATGACAGAAAAAAATAGCTGCAGAGTCTAATACTTGATTAGCATTAATGACAGATTTGATTCAGTCATCCCACATAAAAGTAACTTTCTATGCATGACATCTCACTGAATTGCATGGTCTGCAGATGTGGATAAAACTACAATCAAAATTAAGGTTTGCAAAATTGGAAACTAATTATGTATTTAAAGGGGATGTTTTGAGACTCTTTCTCAATTATTTAGTCTTACTATTTTTAATGTCTGTAGAGTGGGACAAATACTGTCAAAGTTTTCAGCGACTTGTTCTGCTCTGTCACACCTCAGCTGCTAAACACAGATAGAGCTAATCCTGTTCCTGAGTAAGGACTACTAAATCTTTCAAACAATGACAGGCAACTCTCATGATCCTACAAGATTCTTACTGCTGCATCTTACTGCCTACAACTTGTTTGTGTGTGTTACATATACTCATTATACTGACAACAAAATAAAAGAATTTGTAGATGAATGCATGCATATATATATACTTATATATATGAAAATATAAACATCCATGATATATGCCCATGAATTAAGCTCAGCAGCTGTCTGGTAACTTCTAAAAAATAATAAAATAATAACAAAAAAAAAACCTTTTTACATTCTTAGGCTGTGAGTATAAATGTGGAAAAATACAAACCTGATTTATAAGATCAAAATAATCTCCACAATCTCTGCTATATTTTTAATAGCATGAAAATTACTAATTTAAGGTCAAGAGTAATTTAGTTTTGACTGACTTGGCAATCCTTTGTTCTCCAGGTCATGCAAGTGTTGAGTAAATTATAAACCTGTAATTCTATCCTAAGGTCAAGCGACTTCAGAACTGATTTGATATATTGGTCTCCTGGAAAGTTCTTCCAAGGCCAGTACCTTCTAAACCGTGTTTATGAGTTGATTGCATTAATAACTAACAGAAGAATCATATAATATTAGTCCAGGTGAAATTAACCCTTTCAAAGATGGATATACTCAAATGCAATATTTTTAAATGAAGGACAAACAAAAACAAATAAACATAAACAACTAGTTTCTAGTTTTTTGATTGCTACATTGCTGTAAAAATAATGTGATTGAGCTAAGCTGTAGATATTTGACTTTAGGAACAATAAGACATGTTCATGAAAATTATACATGATTACCCTGGGCTTGCAAAGTAGAAACTATTACCTTTATATCTTATCCTGGAAAACCCAGCAGTTATGCTGATGTACTACGTAAGCAGCACCTATATGTAAAGCAGTACTTATATGTAAAGAAAACAACGCAGTTGATTTCAGCAGACAGCCTACTTCTTTATATTTTCAGGATTTCATTCAAGGTACTAAACATTGAGATTCTTGCAGAATCACTGAGATATATGCAGAACAGACAAATCCCTCATAGCTAAACCTAAGAAGTCAGCAAAAGAAATAACCCAGTAGAAACAGCTTTGAGACACATTTACAATTTGGAGAAAGAATATAGTAAGACTGTGCTGATTCAGGAGACAAAAAAAAAGCCCATTAAGGAAATAAATATTTCTCCTTTTCATAATTTGTTAACAAAACCCCTACAGAAAACCTGAGAGCCCTAGAGCTATTTCTTTAATGCAGGCTGTGCACTGATTTTTGCCATTGAAAAATTGAAACTGCAACTAAACTGAGATGTTTCCATAAAAGATAAAATGTGCACTATATCAGCAATTACTCATTCTGATTTTTTTAGTGCTTCCAAATGAAAGTCATCACACTATTTCACACTATTAAAAAAATAGTCATAATGTAAAACCTAGATACACAACCTGGAATATTCTATCCTCAGTAAGCAAACTTCAAAGGTTCTCGAAGTGTTTAAGGCTATTTCTTTTACTTGACATCGTAGTCCTGAACTCATTAGAAAAAGGCATACTCGGATCAGTCTATTCAGTTCTGACTCAAAAGAAACTCAACAGAAATCACAATCTGAAATCTTGAAATCATAAGGAATACCCTAGTGAAAAAAATATCCTAGGTTAAATAACGATCTGCATTAGAGTTAAAATTATAACAGCTTTTACTGTTGGGAATGACAGCATTTGACCTGGTCACAGAGAAGGAATCAACCTCCAAGCAAGTATCATAGTTCCTCAGTAAGTAACAGAGGAATATAGTCAGCCATCACTCAATGCCATGGAACAAATGAAAGCAGCTTCTATTGTAATTTCAAGGGATTTTTGAACAGACTCTTAGTGGGTTTCAAAGATACAAGCCAAATTTCAGACAGCCAGTTTTGTGACTGGCTTAGATCAAGGTAAGATCATGCCATTCCTGAGAGGAGGCAGTCTGACCTCCTCCTGCAGGTTCTTCTTACTGCCTGCTCGTACCTAGGACCTCACAGCTGTGCTCAGAGATAAGTCACATTGGCTATTCATCTGAAAACTAACCCAAAGGATAAAGCATTTTCCTTTGGATTACACCACTAAACAAAACATCTCTGCAGGGCAGGTGACAGAAATGGCTGACACCTCACATACAGAGAAGGAGGAGGAGATCTACAACAATTCATATGTAAGCTAATTGAAGTCTTCACAAAATTCAAGATGAACACATAATGTCCATGATACAGGAAAACAGTCTAATGTGCCAACCTTGTTGCAAAAGCTTTTGCGTCCAACGGTGTACTTCTAGATTGAGTTATTAATATACTTATATATAGCTCTTCATAAAACCTTCCATAGTGATCACCTACTTGGAATAACTTTGCAAATAGTCTGATTATGTAAACTAGGTAGGAAGTAGATGAGTTTTCGCTGCAATCAAGTGATTAACCTGCAGGAAACAGAAGTTTGGACACAGAAGGGCTTATTAAGATCTGAAGAAATGGTAAAATTAATGTAGAATAATAGTCAAAAACTGCTCTAAAGACAAATTTAAATAATTTAGCTGAGCCCAAATGACAATTACTACAGAGAAGAATAATTCCATCCTCCTTGTTTCCCCTTCCCACTATCCCCTAGTCCTCATGATATAATTTCCTGGAATTTCCTTTCTCAGTAAGCCAATCCAAAGGACTGATCTGGCAGAAATATTTTTCTCTCTCTTTTTTCTTTTTTGGTTAGACTAATTTTGTCAAACTGGTAACTATTTGAATTGGCTCAGGATAACATATCATGGTGATCAGCACAAGAAAAAAAGAGTAAAGCACAGGGTGTAGGACTTGCTGCTGAGCTGGGAGATTGTCTCAGCCTCTGTCTAAGCTCATTATTTACCCTTTGTGATCCTGTGTGCTGGAGCAGGCACATGACTTGTGAATTAACAGGTGAATCTTGGCAAGTTGGAGAACTAAGTGTTGTCTTGTAAATGTATTTGGCAGGGAACGTAGGGGTGGAAATTAACTGAAAACAGCTTGTTCTGATTTAAGAATGAAGGTACTTGAATGGCTGTCTGTAACTGCACAGATCATATTTTCATTAGATATTCATGTAAGATAGAACACATCTCAGTTCGCTGAACTCAAGGGAAGTTGCAATTTTCTGGGTCTAGGGTCAGAGGTGGTTAAAATCAGACTTAGGCTTTCTCACTGTGAACAGCAGATGGATGAGGGCTTGAACCAGGGATACAGGGCTGGAGTTAACTTGCATTGCAAACTTTCCCTCCAACAACCTGTGAGTACTGGCTAGTGATTATTTATAATGGAAAGCACAGACTTAGATTATGTGTGGGACAGAAGATTTAGCCTTAGTCAAAGGCTGTCTCCTGTAATACAAGAGTTCCTATATTTGAAGTCACTTGGATATTAGCTAACCTCCTTGATAATGTATAAGCATTATACATCAGCATGTCCTTTACTATACAGGCCTTTTAGACTTCTGTTCATGTGTTTCATCACCACTACAAAATGAGACTTCTGTGTGATAACAATAAACAAACATGTTTTAAGGGAAAGAGATTTTCACGGAGATATTGAAAAAACTTCTTCTACTTTAGATGCTATATACTGCAGGGTGAGTATATTCTCTATTGCATATTTTCTATAAAAACATTACATTTGTAACTTCACTGGGACCATGCATATAAATATTTGTACATGAAATTTTGCATTAAGCTTTGAAATTTATGCTATACATTTCTGTTAATGTTCTAAAAATATTTGTTCAGGCAAATCAAATTGCAGTAAAATATTTTACTGCAGATCAGTCAAAGGTTCTCACAATTTTATCTTCATAAAAAACAATATTTCAATTTATAAAACACAGTTCCCTTTCAGATTTATAAAGGGCAAACTTAACCAGCTTGATTTGATTAATACCATGTTGTCAAATGTTTTTTAAACATTGAGGCTAAAGATGAAATAAAGTCAAGATGTAAGCATTTTCCTTTCTTATGTATATGGTTTAGTTTTGTTTTCCGGTAATTTATACTTTTAGAGGCAATTTGCCTATGGAGCACACAGGGGGGTTATGTGTATATTTCCTATTGCTATTAACAACGAGACCAGAATGCATTGCCCAGTAGACAAAGCTCAAAGTTTACAAATTGTTAATAAATCTGACTCCTCACAAAAGAGAAAATTAATACTGTAGTCAGTGCAATGTGTGGTCCAAGATATATTTTCAAACATGCCCCTTGGGGTGTCCCAACACCTTAATCACAAGTGTTGTGGCCATTTGGTGACTCCCAATGGTTTACCACACACTGTGGAAGTCTCCTGGGCAGCCGCCTACAAGCCCTTCTCTGCACTCACATTTCTGCTCCCACAAAAGTTCCTTTAAGCTCTGCCTCAGGAAGGACTCAAACATCCCCCAAACCATATGCACAGCATCAACATCTTTCTTATTTTTTTTCATGGAGGGAGAGCCTAAGTGTCTTTGTGAAAAGCTGTTTTTAACCCATTTTACCCAATCTCCTTCTTCTAAATCTTCATTTAAAAGAAAAACAAACAAACAAACAAAAAAAACCAAAACAAACAAAAAAAAAAAACAAAAAAACCCACCATTCTGGAAGCGTGAATTACCATTTCACACCTACTTTTACTACATGCCCAAGATACCTGAAGACAGCTCTTTAGAAAACTTCACACCTAACTCACAGCTTTTTGTTTCACTTGGCCGGATCCCAGCTCCCATAAGAATATGCTCATCCCCACACCTTCACAATTCCTCTACCCTACCTACCCCATTAGCCTTCTTAGGCCTCTGCCACCTTCAAGTGTCATGTGCCAAAACTTATTATTCCATCTTCTCTGTAGGTCTGCACTGCAAAAAACCTCACATCTAACTGCAAATCTCTCTTCAAAGGAGTCAAAAGAGTAAGGTGCTATGAAAGCAAACATTTGTGAATAGATGTTTTAGGTAATGCGTATCTGGGGATATCACAGAGAAATTCATTATATACTGGCATAGGCTCACTTTTGGAATTTGTATCCACAATTTGCTAATCCCCATGAACCTTTTGAATCCAAATAATTCTTTCCCTTTACAGAGTTAGCACACTGAACAGAGTTGGAAACATTTTTTTCCTCTCTTGTTCATGTCACTAGAAAACAACATTTTATCAATCTTTTCAGATTTAAACACCATTTTCTAGAAGTTAATGTATCACCTTTTAAATAGAGCAATTCAGAGATAGTTTCAGTAGTTCCTCAGAAAGAAAAGGATCAAGAATATCAGCAATCACATTCTCACTGTCCAGCTTGTAGACAGATCACAGCTGTCTAAATAACAACTCTCTACATAGCATTCCATGTTTTCCAAATTAATTGGAATTTGGTAAGACAGAAGAAGGAAGGAAAAGGAGAATCTGAAAACTCAGACTGTGAAATAGGTGACCTGAAACAAGAGGCAAAGAAAAGAAAGAGTAAGAAAAAAAGAGTATGAAAAGCTCCTTTTCAGGGAGGACAGGACATTGGGATTAGATAGCATGTTACAGGCAGATTGGAACTGGCTGGCTGAGGATATTGGAAAAGGAGGCAAAGGACAAATCAGTCAGGAAGAAGTATCAAGTCTGAGAATAATCTGAGGTGAAATGTGAGTCATGTACAAACATAATAACAAAGGATCTAGGAACTTGGAATAACTAGAAGTTGTAGAAAAATTGTAGAAAAAAAAGTTGGAGAAAGATCCCTGGAGGTACTCTGAGGTAGGGGGGAGAAAATAGTTGGCAGAAGAGTCTAAAACAAAGTAGGTGCCTGCTCCTCTTCCAGTGTTGATCCACCTAACAGGATTACAGCTTAAATCAAGGATATTATGTCTTATATCAATGATTATATATGTTATTAGTTTTTTTTTGTTCAACAATGACAAACATATTATGAAAATAGAAATTATCAAAAATTTTAAAAAAATTAGGGATGCAGAATCAATCAATCAAGATTAAGAAATGATCTCTCTACTGCATTCAGCAGAGAAAGAAGAAAGTTCACATATTTTAATGTATTTATGCAGTTTCCTTTTCATTATTTCTTGCCTTTTGCAATACACTGCAGGTGGCTAAAATTGCTATGGTTTTTCTTTAAAGAAAGGTAGTGCAATAAAATAGCATCACGGTAGGGAAGTTTTAGTTATTTTATATATTTACAATCTGGGTCACTGCACAACCATAAAAATAATCCTAAACCAAATTGACTGGGCATTCTTACAATTGAGTAAAGATGTGTGAAAAATTAACTCCCTGGATTGAACTAACAAAAGTGGGAGCTGGAGCTGAAACATAAAAATATGGATTTGCCACATATTTCAATTGCTAACTATCTTCAACTCTGAAAATCTGATGCAATGGATGATGTGAAGTCATACACGTTGTACATTATAGAGTCAGCACAAATAAAACTGAGAATTGTGTTTTTCAGAAGTCTGAACATGTTTTCAGAAGTCTATGTGTATGGGAAATTCAGTATAACTAAAAACATTGTACTAAACTGACATGTTATCAATTTAGATTAATGTTCAGGGAGATAGACACGAAAGCTGAAAGTGTCACAAAAAATGTAACAAGATAGATTAGTTTTGCTGTGGAAACATTACTCAAGCTTCTAACTCATGTGCCTTTGGTTTCTTTCTGGATCATAAGAAGTGTTTCCATTGAATATGTTTTCTTTTCCTTCTTTTGACACACAGATTTGCATGAAATTGATATCTTTGTATAATAGATGTTCATCTGTGGTTTCCTGCTCACCTGAAGCTATAATTCCCTGTGTGTATATAAATGGCTACCGTGGATATAATTAACACCTTTGGGGGAGGAACAATTATCTAAATAAGATGAACTCTTCAGCTAAAAAGGTCTCTCTTCAATGAGAATTCTTGGTCATAAAGAATGAGATTATAAAAAATAGCAACAAAAACGTGTCAATGGCTGAACTGCTTAGAAACAAAAAAAATGTTCTGAAGTTTTCCATGGGAGCATTATCTGCTTATGTAGGAAGCTATTATGCCCTGAATATCTCATAAATAAAATGATGAGGAAGACTCCAGCTGGTAGGGAGGACATGCACTTTCTCTGTGTCAGGCTTAAAGATTTGATGTGTAGATATAGCACCTGGCATGAAACTGTGCATAGAAAACACATTTCACAGATCCTAAGGATAAAAGGTGAAGGTCAGCTTTCCAGAATGGCAAAAAAACCAAAGAGTATCAGTGGTTCTAAACTGCTGAAGAATAAAAGCAGTTGGTCCAGTTAGCAAGCAAAACTGAAGATCTTGCACCGGACTACGCTGCTATGCTGCTATTTGCATCTAACCTAAGGTGTTCTGTCTAGATCAAAAGAATGATGTAGAACCACAGGCTAAACTGCTTGCAGACACTGCATTGGAAAAAATAAAAAAGAAAAAGGACCATAAAACTACCTCAGAATTAAACATTGTACTGACCAAGCTACAGAGTATGAACAAAGTGATTGAGCCACCACCAAAAATAGAATCATGGATCATTCAGGTTAGAAGCATAAGTCAGACCCCTGCTTGGTGCAGGGCTAATGTCAAAATTAGATTAGTTTTCTGAAACTTTGAACTGCATTGCTGCTTGAAAAGTTTACGATCTGTGGTTCCATATCATACAATTGAGCTCAAAGTCATAATTAAAGAGATGCATGCCAGGTTATCCAGACAATTTGCAATACTACAGTGACAAACTACATGATTTTATGAAGAAAATACTTTCCTTAATTCCTGACCTGAATTCTGTTACAGAACTAATAAAACGGCCAAATGAAGTGTACTTGTGAACAATCTAATCTTCCTGGGAGTGAGATTTTATGCTGGAAGGGATATGAAAGGATTTTAGAGATGTAGCAAAGTCAGGTAATATACAATATTCAGGTAATGCTGCAATTTATTTATAATTATGTTGCTATATATTCCTAAACAATTTATTATATTGTTATATTGCTAAAAAAATTAGCTCTTCTACTTGACCAAATAATGCTTGAATGAAATGTGTTTACTCCAAGAATAAAATGAGAAATTGCTCATTCAGCAGCACTGTCTGGAGATTATGCAACAGATACCAGCAGAAGCACAGCATTACCATTATAAGAATTATTATTTAGAAAAGACAGATTTCCTTCTTTGTGAATCTTAACTTCTGTCTAAGCTATAATTTTGCTTTTACAGATTGTTAACACCAATATACAAGAGAAGGGACCAATTCTGTGGCAAGCAAATCACCAGTATACCAGACAAAAATAAAAAGGCAAGACTTAGACTGTAAGTGCTTAATTCCAATCACCAGGTCTAATGAAGAAGTTTGGAAAGAGGATTACAAAATCCAACTTCTTTCTCCACAACTACTAATGACCTGTTGAATGACCTCTGAAGAAATCACTTCAGTGCTTCGTGCTTCTGCTTCCTTTCCTACTGTGTCTATTTAGACTAGGAGTTCTTTAGGGATAGGGACTGTCTCATATTCTGTATTTATACAGTGTCTAGCACAGTGAGTCCCTGATCTTGCATGAGATCTGTAAATGCTATTGCATTACAAAGAATAACAATAGTAGCAATGACAATATAACTAAATTAGGCAAATATGTCAGGGATTAGATTTACTTATGAGAAGTTTTACTGGGCCTTTTACTAAGAGTTTATTGAGACAGTTAATTTTAATGCCTGGCTAAAGTACTGACACTTCAGTGTCAGTACTAAACAACACTGAAAATGAACTTGAGTGATCAACTATACAGACTAAAGGTTGAAGATCAGGTCTGGGCCTGTTAAGAGGACCTAAAATTAGATTGTTATAGCAGATTTTTGATATATTTGATATAGCAGATCTTTTCTCCCACCACATAAAAAGATGACTTTTACACAGGCTTTTACACAGAGGTTCTCACTTGAACTCTGCTGTATGAATCCATTTGCTGAAACTCATGAGAATTTTATTGTTGACTCCAGAAGAATTTTTAACTCTTTCCAAAGGATGCTTCTAAAAAGAGTGAAGAATGTCTGCAGAATCATTCATTTATTTTTTCATACCAAGGGAAAAACCAATCTCAGAAGGAGGTAGCAGATAGTAAGCAAATAATATTAAGTGGTCTGGCTGGAAATAATTTCTTCCTAAAATACATTTCAAAATGGGAGTAAAGGATGGAGAGAGGAGGTACCTTATACCTGGGGTATAATGGAACCTGGGATTCCATTTCAAAGGCAATTTTGCATTCTTTAGAGTTTAGATTGAGTTTATTCTCTTATAGTACACTGAACTCTTTTTGTCTATTATATCCCTAAACTGACAAAACTAAATCTTAAGATTTTAGTTTTAAAATATGAATTTTTGTTGAAACAGTCCCCAAGTATTTTCCCATCCAAATATCCCAAAGATTTCTAAATCTTTTCCTACTATATTTTAATTTAGTGAATTATACACAAAACTGTCCATAACTTTAGTCACTTCTATTGCAATGTAACTAACTTTTACAAAAGAAGCTGTGCAGAAACTGAGGTAAAACAAAACAAACAGATAATCAGATCTGATTTGGAAAGTACATGAAGTCAGATACACTGCAGATCTGGTTTATTAACCAAAATAACATGTCTTCTTACATGTTTTTGACACTTTAATAAAATACTACAGGTTACATCATACTATTTTTTTCTCTACTGTAATGTATGTGCGTGGATATGTAGAGTGCTGAATACCTATAGTTTTTAACACTGTTAGGTGATTTACCTGTTCACAAAGTTCTGCACAATTTCAGATTAAAATGCTAAGCACAGAAGAGGTCAAGTGTGAAATATTTTGGACAATACAGTTTGATGAGGAAGTTTATGTTCTTAGTTATATGGAATTCTAAAGTCTTAGAGAAAGAAACTCAAAATAAACTCCTACTATCTGGTATTTGTTTGCTTAGTCTTTTTTCATTAAAACCAATTATTTTTCTTCTACTACTATTTTGTCTGTATTTATATATGCCAGAACTGAAGAGCTATATTCAGTAAGCTTTTTATCTTTATAAGATCTCCTATTAAAAATATTTTTCCCACAGGTTTAAATGAGTACACTGAGCTTTTAAGATCTTTCTTAATAATTTTTTTTTAAAAAAGCAATACAGAACTGAACAAAATTCAACAATATATGACAACATATTAAATAACCTCATCTAGTACTGAACTACTTGCTTGGTATGCAGTGAATAGCCAATGAAAGCCAGATTGTATTTCAAAACTTATAACCCTAGACTGATGCTAGAATACGAACCCCAAATGTGGACTCTTGTATTTATATAGTTTATAACAAGGTTCTAATTGAGATCAAAAGGCAAGTGAATAAAAAGAGTGTTACCGCAGAAGTGTAAAAGGTGAGAATAAGGTTATATGTTCAATTGGTTTTCTTGTCTGAAAGATATTGTTATTAGCTTGTAACTCATATTAAATAATAAATGATCATCCAAGAGAAATATTAATAATAATAAATAAAAGATAAAGAATAATTTGATTAATTCAATAAATAAAAAACATATAACCGTTCAATAGATTGTAATATGATTTAAAAAGAAAGCAGTATAATTGAACTATGTAAACATTACTAGACATATAACCAGGTCATACAACATGCATGAAAGTTAAGGTCAGTTTTTCCTTTTTCTTAATTATGCAAACAAAAAGCTGTACTCCAGACCTGAATTTTGCTGAAAAGAGCAGATACTGAGTTCCAAATCAAGCCCATCTTAAATATTATCAGCCTTACACTTTCAAGCGAAACTTCACATTGACAGGTGTTTGCTAAACAAGAAGCAAATTCTAGGAAATGTCCACATGAATTCTTGGGCATAATCAGACATTAATGTTTAAAGAATTTCCTATAGAAAACAAAATGAAAGGCAAAATAAGTGTTAGTGTTAGAATAGAGAAAAAATAAGAATTCGGGTAAAACAATAACTGAAAGTGGTAGTATGGAGCATTTTCTTCCAGAGGTCTGGAAGAAAAGCAGTAGCAGTAAAAACATATAGTGATATTTATATTTTTGAAGTGAATGCAGCAAGAGATTTTTCAGATCATGGCTGAGCATGTCCAGGGGAATAACCAATATCAGCAAAAGAAAGAACAAAGCCTGAGCACCTACTAATGCTGCACAAAAGCCACTGTTATCCAATCTGCCACCAGAATCCCAGCCCCTTACTCTACTAGAAGGGAACTGGGACTACTCCTGGTTTTGTTACTACCTGCCACATACACCATCATTTTTAAACATGTGCAAGGGAGATACCTGCTTGTTGTAACAAAGACAGGAGTGCCAGTGCTGCGCGTAGCACAGACACACATTGACCTGCCTGCCAAATGCCCTCCTACAACACTGCAAGGACACAAGGACACTTGACTTCCTACTCAGGAAGGGCAGCTTTCTCTTCTAACAATGGTCCAACTGGTTTTCATAACGGAGATAAACGCTCCCTGCTGTGAATTGTAATAGCAAAACATGTCAACCAACCAACAATAAAAAGAAGCACGGCCAAAAGATGGACTTTCCTGTTTTTATGTGCAGCACACGGGAAACTAAGCATGTGAACTGCGCTTGGCTCCTTGCAAGTCAAAATATCACTTCTTTCAAATGAAAAAGAAAAAATTCAACGTATTTCTGACCACTTTTTTACTCTGAAATGCAAACATGAGAATGAACTCATTAGCACTTGTTTGCCAGAGATTAGGATGAAATCTCTGAATATGAAAGTCAGGTGCTTTACTAAAAAGAGTAATAATTATTCAGTTATCCTTTCCTAGTCTTAAAAATTGTTATATTTATGAGTGATAAGGATATTCACTTGCCATTTTGATGATTCTTTTTTTTGTTCCCTGAATTTTTATACTCTGCCTCTGTAGACAAAAGATTGCCTGCTTTAAACCTTCTCCTGTTCCCTCCCATCTTTACACTTTGGTCAGCCTTGCATGCTTCCCTTCTTCATTGTCTTACCTTTTCATTCAACTCCCTTTTATAGCCCACTAGTCTTACATTTTTGATCTGATTAATTAGTGCTGTGAAATCTCATTGTAACTCTTATAGGAAAATTACAGTTTCTACATTGTCACTTTGTCCATTTGGCATGCTTAAAACAAATGTTTCCCCTTCTTGCTGACTGCATCTACTTAAACTGAAAAAAAGCAATAGTGAAGCTTTTTAGTGAAGATATATGATTATACTTACTACTATGGATTGTATCATCATATTTTGGGTTAGACTGTGAACAAAGTGATAAAATGATTGTTCAGTCAGTTCTTCTGCTGTCTTTCACCCTCTCTATATCAGGTGCATACACCACTGTGGTTCAAGTCACCCCTGGTTTACGGTATACCTCTAGCAGTGGTTGAAGAACAGGTATCTCAGCTGACATTTGTAGGTCAAATAGCGGCCTATAGAGCCAAGAGTCCCTAGGTGTTGCTTTGATAGGAGTGAACATGGCTGCTCTTTAGTGGTTTCATTCCTTTTTGAAGCTTTCCATCCTTTTTGTCTTTTTCTCTAGCATGATCTTTGTCATCTGTATCACAATCTTGGAAAAAGTATTGGTGCAGATGTCACATTGCCTAGGTACACCAAGCTTCCAATCCAATCCACATCAATCTTGCAGAGTAGACCTACAAGATACAAAGTGCATTTCAAGGAATACCAGTTGACATAGAGGATATCTCTAGGTCTCAAATGAACATATGCAGGCTAACTGTGCAGCATGTGTGAATTTGAATTCATATGACTCTTGGCATTTGTAGAGCAAATTTGCTCTTGCTTGGGATTTGAGGAGCTTCACAAATGCTGAGAAGATGAGCAAGCAGCAATGTATGCTTGTTCTTTTATTTTTCTCTGAACATCCATGTTGCCTCCTGTAGTCAGAAGACTAGGACAGATGGACTTTTAATCCTGTATGTGTTTAGTGCTTTAATAGTTCCGTTGGAACAAATTAAACTGGTGAAAGGTGGGGATCAAAAGCCTAAATCCTCTTAGTTTTCTCTGACTTCCAGCATCTCATCCAGTCCAGGTGGTACTTGTTAGCTGTGGTTACAATACAATAAGCCAATTGCTGTTTCATTTTAACTCGAGCATTTGAAATGGGCAAGCATAAAAGGAACTTCATTTAATGCTGCATTTTGGGTACTGCATTTTAAGTTTACCTTTCTTTTTCAGATGTAAAATCAACACCGCACATGTGGCTCCTACTTGAATCTTGATCCTTAAATCTCTTAGGGTATGTGAGGTTTTCTCACTCACTTCTGTGGTGGATGCCCGTGCTTTGGAAACAGAAGGCACTGGACTTTGTGTTTATAAATGTGACATTGTAGACAAACACAAATTATGAGATTAGAAACAACAGATTAGAGAATCTACAATGATGTTTGTTACTACAAGCAAGGGTGATTACAATGAGCCTCTGTTGTGAGTGGAATGGGAGAGGTCAAAGAAGAAGCAAGGGAGAAGAGGGAAAAGGAGAGGCCTCAAAAGTGTGATTATCAGGAGGGCTGCCTCTATTCTGCTCTGGTTTCTGTTAATGAGGCCACAGTTTGGAACCCATCTGAAGCCTCTGAAGTATAAATGCATTACAGTACATTAGCTACTATAGCTATAAAGAACCTTACAGTTGTGATGTTATCAGATATATGGGACAAAGAACAGATTCTCAGAACAGCCAGAAAAAACAAACAATTAATTAGGAGAGCAGTCTGCCTGAGTGTTTTTCTTCCTGGATCCGAGCCCAATAACAAAAATTCAAAGGCAAAAACTTTTATTTTAAGACTCTAAGCAGGGAAGACGCTGAAACTCACTTCCATTTGACTTAAAATGGAGCATTATGCAAAAGACTGTCATGTAGCATTTATGCAAGATGTGAAAACAGCAGCAACCATAGGCTTGGATGCATCACAGTAATTAGGATCTCTGAGGCACTGGAGCAGATCCTGGAAGAACTAAAGTTGGATAATCTTTTGAGGTGATACACTTGGATCAGGGAAGAGACAGAAAAAGGGAGAAAAACACAAAAAGACAATTTTATAAATTGCTGATTTTTTCTCCCTTCTAATAAAAGATGTCAAATATGTCATCCCTTTGAATAAAAGATGACAAATATGTCATATAAGAATTAATGTTCTACTGAAGAAAAGTCATTTGCGTTATAAAATCAGATGTTAAAGACCACTACTATTTTGAGTAGACACAATTATTGGCCAATATTCACTACCTTTTGGTTCACATTCCAGATTTCTGACCTTCAGAGTGAAAAAGTAACAAACATTGTCCTTCTGAGTGTTTATGGCATATCAGAGAGGTAGTGGTTCCATACACAGTAATGGCTGGATGTTCTATTATGTTTGAATAAGCAGAGAGAAACGTTTTATTCCAGATAGAAATGAAAACTCTTTGTTCAGCAGGGTTTGTCAGCCTGTATTACTACATTTTACTAAATCATAGCTAAATTCATAAGCTGTAGACACTTGGATGCCACCCTGTGCCATGTGCTCTAGGTATCCCTGCTGGATCAGGGAATTTGGACTATATGATCTCTAGAGGTCCCTTCCAACCTCAACCATTCTGTGATTCTGAAATATTTGCTAAATGTAGACAAGGATATTATAGATTTGCAAAATGTTCACAGTAACAACCAAAAAAAAAAGAAAAATCAGAAAACCTACACAACCTCACCCTCACTTATATGCAATATATGACTCTACTGCAGATCAACTCTTATTTATTTATTTGTCATCCCAACAGAGTTGCGATTCTGTATCAGTCTGACAACGGTGCAGTAGCACTGTCTATACTTTTCTTTTCCACTGTGGAACCACAGGAAAAAATGCTTATAACAGATCATGTAGTGAAACATAGTTGCCATGTCTTTTGCCTTTGTTTTAGTTTGCATGAGTTATCTACACTTCATACTATTTCCTGTTATATGTATGCATTCTACTGTTTTCATCTCAGCTCTGCTAAAAAAAATAGAGAATCTCTTAGCTTCGATGATTTAGGGATCAGCTACAACAGAGATATAATTTAGAGATAAGCAAAGCCCTTAAGGATCAGAATAATCTCTTTGTATCTCAGAAGAGCAATTTATTTATGTATGCAGTTGAGGTCTATGCCAAATATGAATGGAATTATTCACATTTAATGTTAAAACTGTGTTTACATACTAATTGTGTATCCCTAGTTTAGGTGGTCAGGTAATTAAGAGGTGGCTCTGTAGCTGAGTTTATAGTTAGAACTGTGGGTAAGAAATAACGGAAAATAGAGTACGTTTATCAGCACTACTTTCTTTCTGAACAGTGCAAACAATAAACCATGCTGTGATGGCAGCCACAAACAATCACGGGAAAATGTGCTTGTAGCCCATTGTACCATTTTGTGTGTTAAAATGCAAAGACAATGTTTCAGTTCTGTTTGTAAATGGGCATTTTACATGATTTGTAAAGAATGTAGTGATTAAAAATGCTATTTAGCTTTTTACTTTGAAATCTATGTACACATTTCTCTTTCCAGACTGTGAAAATTTCATCTCCATCATAGACTGAGTCTTATTTTGCTCTTACATTCTTCTGACCATAGCTTTTCCCTTAAAAGAAAGGCAAGAAGTCTAATGACTTTCAATTTTCCTGTTATATGGCAATTTTTCACTAGTACATGACAATCCAGTCACTCAGTCTTCTATACAGAGGTCTTCTGGGTGTGGGAGTTTCCTGATATCAGTGGTTAGTTGGGGGTACCAAGTACACTAATATTTGAGAGATTCTGCACTCTGAGAGATTCTGCAGCAGTTATAGAACCCAATCATCTCGTGACCTGTATATAGGAAAATAGCCCGAAATGAGTAATGATGATAAGAACCATGCAAAAAGAATGTTTTTTGAAGGGAGAAGGATACTAGGAGAGGAATGGCAAAAATAGAAAGGTCATAAGAGATGTATGTAGGTGTCCTACTCTTCTGTTCAAAGATGTGAAGGTGAAAGAATTTGTACTGAAGTCTGCAGGAGGGCAGAAGCAAGAATGCCAAGGAATTAAATATCTCATGGTTCAAGCCATGACAGATGATGATGCTGTATATGTCATGCTTAAAAAGAAACCTATTCTTGGAACTCCTCATATTTGTAGATAGCATTGCTTAGAGTGCCTCAGGTACTAGGTAGTCACCTTATTTCTTCAGTTGCCATCCCAGTGACACACATGTACTATTACAAGACCTAGGTCCTCTCTCACAAAAGGAGACCTCTGTACTAAGGGTCAACCATAGCCTGAAGGGATTTGTCATGTGTGCTAATGCATTCACACACACACACTGACACTTGCAGAACTTACGTTTCCTGTTGATTGCAAAGAGGCAGAGGGGAAAGGAAGGGAGCAACTCCACCCCTGCATACAAGTCAAACTGGAAATTTTATGGAGAAATGAAATCTCAGCCTATTCTCTGGACCAGGACACAAGATGAGATTCAGCTAGTCTTTCTTTGGTAACTTTTCTTTTTTAAAATATAAATTTGGGAAAATCATTTACTCCTTGTCTCCCATTAGTTATTTAAAATTCTTCGTGCATGGAGTATGAGCAGAGCGTATTTTTTGCTACCTAGTCCAGTGGAGCTCAAATCTCAACTATGTCCTTCCATTTCAATAATGAAGCCATTTCTATTATTTATGTTATTTATTTATTTATTATTTATACTAATGTTATTATAGCAGACTGTTCTCCAAATATCTAATGTTGCTCCCAGGACTTGGATTTCATTATTTCAAGTATGACAAGGCACAGTAACATGAACTTGACTCGTTAATGAAACATGGACTGCAAAATTGCAGCTATTTTTCCATTATATTCCTTATTATTCAGATAAAATTAAAAACTCAGACAGTTTTCTCACCAGGGTTGATAGGAGAAAGGGTTGAGAGAGAGAGAAAAGAGGAAGAAAGTGGAACAATTTATCCAGCTGTAAGACCTAATCATATGATTCTTAAATCTATTCTCATTTTATTGCATTGTCTGCTGAAGCATCTTTCTCATTTTATTCTGATGAGCAGCTAAGACAAATATTTGCCAACTCCTGCATTCTACAGAAAATTCCTTAACCTAGAGGGGTAAACTTTATGCTTTCTTTAACATACATAATTGGAAAGGATGATGACCTCATTTAAGTGCATGTGGGTCATGCCATAAATAGCACATATACATTATTGTAAGAACTAGTAGATTACAGCAGGATACAGCAAAGCTATTGCTTTGAACCCCAAGGGAATATATACTGAAACTTCTTCCCCCATTGTTTGCAGACTTCACGGAATCTTTTAGCCTGGGAGTTTGGAAAACCCAAACCTCCCCAGATCTTTTGAAAACTCATTTTTGCTTCACTTTTCAAATCAGTAATTATTTAATGATGTGAGTTCTGCCAACTGTAATAATTTGTGATATCACCTCTCTCCCATATGCAGAATGCCACTGTGAGACTCCAGCAGGCCAGGCTTTAGAAATAATTATTTCTTTTCTTTAGGAGGTAAACACTGTGCTCATTAAAGAGTAGCAGTAGCAGTGTTTCAGCTAAAGCAAGGCAGCCTCTCCTGCACAGCTTTCTCCCACGCATGCCTGCCAAAGCCAGTGACCTACTTCACCTCCAGTTATTGCAGGCTTGGGCCTCTGTGTGACTGCCAAAACACCTCAGTGCTGACCTGTGATGCCCTTTGCTATTCCCAAGCTGGGGCTCCCAAAAGGTGCAGCCAAGACCTCCTTTCTGACCTGCATCGAGCTTCTTGCCATCTTGTAGCTCTGCAGGGATACTGCTCCCGTGCCCTGTGGCACCTCCTGCCCTCCATGCAGCTCAGGGCCCCTCCACAGATCTGCAAATAACCCTCCATCTTGACCCACGGCAACCCTCACTGTTAGCAGCTGGGGGCTCTTCTGAGTAGGGACTGCCAATCATTCCAAACTGCTGCCCGGGGGAACCAGAGGGGATTTTTCTACTTTTCTGGGGGAGAAGAAAGAGAGGGAGAGGGAAAGTTTTTAAAGCTTCATAGAATCAATGAAGGATTTAAAGAATACAATTTAACATGTTATGAAAACAAAGGCTTTGCTCTGGTTCACTGCAGCAAAATCATACGACATTTTTCTACTTATGGGAATACAATGCATGGATGAAAATAGAAAGGAAAGTGCACATAGGAAAAGATTAGTCAGAAGCAATCAAAAATTTTCATAGACAAGATAAAAAAATCCTCTCTGTGCCTAAGTTCATGTATGGCCCCGAACATTCAGCCACAGACTTGTTTCATGATGATGGGTTATCTCATATTCTGTTCTCCCTCATCTTTTCAATTCTTGCTTGCACGGGTCATAACCCTGCAAAAGCTGTTCTTAGTCTCATCAACTTTGAGGGAGTTGGTTCACCTATCTAATATTACATAATGAAATGACGGTCAAATAGTGAGGACTTTGACCATGAAATCTTTGAGATAGGGATTTTTGTCTGTAAAAGATATTTTATTTTTATTAGGTTAATATGAAGTTTTATTGACACATAAACAGTAATACCGTTTTAAATCACATCCATGTACTAAATGTAACACATTCAATCTATAATCTACTTTTAGCACTATGGTAACACGTGTTACTCTGTTGTTTTGGATATGGACATGGCTTTTTCCTTTTGTCTTTTGCAGACACTTTTCTTGTAATTTTAACATCTGACCTCTATCATGTAGATATTTACTTTTCTTCCTGATCTTTATCAGCACATCTAGAACGTTTTTGGAGGTCATTTCTTACAGCTGTAAGATCAATTTGTGTTTCTCTTTTATTGTTTCTCAAAAGAGTGTATTCTTTCACACAGATCCAACACTAAGCCCACAAATATGAGATGCTTTTAATTTCTTCACATGATCAGGAAAAGGAATTTGCTATGAAAGTTTGAAAATGTCTGTAAATGTATACACTTAAGAAGAGAGATTTTCGGACTAATCTTTCTGGAGTATCATCTTTTATTTTACATAACAATTACAAATCGTAAGGGACCAAAATAATCATCCTGAATTTTCACAGATTTCTGGGGTAACAAAAGAGTCTACAACATATATGAAGTTGAAAGGCATTGCAGGAATGCATGAAGAGTGGCTGAGCAAAAAAAAAGGCAAAATCAAATTATATTACAAATAATATAAACCTTAAAAAAACAAGCAAAAGCAGAAATAAATGGACAAGCTTGTATAGGCTTTATTTTGGCCAAAATGATATTTTGAAACAATTTAAGGCAAACAAAAAAAAATGTCACCCAAAATGAAATTATCAGCCAAAATATTTAATCAAATAATAGCTACAGGTGATTTTCCCTGTAATCAGCCAGTAATTCTAGCTTTGGCTTACCGACATTTTGAGTTCACATATCATTCACATTAGAACTCAGAATCACACATAAATTGCCACTGGGAAAAAAAAGGCCTCTGCCAATCATGACTAATTTGTCCCACCTCTTATGCTCTGCAGTGGTTCTTTGGGAAAAGTTCATTTTTCCCCAACAGCTCCATACTTCAATTTTTTTCTTCCTAATCAGACTCACTACAAATCTGTAGCATCTGGGATGCCTCCAAAGAATACTCAGAAGAGAGATCTTAATAGGACAGTCAAGCTCAGTTGGCACTGTATAAAAATGCATGTTCTGCCATATTCAGAGAGAAAAAGTGAACAACTTGTTATTGTTGCAGATGTTTAGAACTCTGGTTATTGCTGGGGAAAAATAAGGCCATGAAAAGGAAATACAACAGAGAATTACTATTTTCTAGGTGCACGTTTTGTAGGAATATTTGACTGTAGCTTGACAGTTTCTATGCTCCATGTTTCAACTGCCATATTTTGAAACTTTTTTTTTTAAGTAAAATATGCCCAGGAGCAGCTTGTGTTAGATTTTAGGAGGAAACTAATGCAGAATGATTATCTTTAAAATATATTGTATATAGGGGAAAATATGCTTGTTAAAAGAAATGGAATGCTTTATTGTATAAAGCCCTACAAAAACTAAATACAAAGCAAGGCATGACAGAAATGTGGTCATGCATTATAAACAAATTCCATTCAAAAAGATATAGGTAAATTAAACATACTTACTATGTCTTAAATACTAAAGATGGCAAGAAAGTAAAATAGATCTCAGACCAGATATGAGATATTTATGGCATATATTCTGAAACATAATTCTTTAGACTCCCAGGTTTAGATTTTCATTTTACAGTGAGAAGTATGACAGGGTAGGGACCTTTAGGACAGGATAAAAAGAATCTAAGCTACAGCCAGATTGGAGCTACAGCCCAGAAGGAACTCCAGAAAAAGCAGTTAAAATTACTCTAGGAGCTGTAATGGATGATTTCTAGCCTTAATGACTTGCCCACTGATATCTTGAATGCTGCTCCTCTCTGCAACGCGTCCCATCACTCCTGACACATTTAACTGAATTTTGGAGATGGTATCTGCCAATTGGGCCTTGGACTGTACCAAATCTTTGCAATATGAGGCAAAGAAGTATGACAGCTTATTTTCCCTCCTCATATCCTCCTGCATGGCCAGAGACAGCCTGATCCATGCTTTGTAAACAAGAGAAAATTCATCCAGTTTAACCTTGTTCTGACTTCCTTGGCTTTCATAATAGTTTTATTTGCTAGAAGACTCTTCTACCACACTCCAATTCTCCATCAGAGCCACAGCAATCCTCTAATTTCCCAGGATGATCTCATAAACATGATGCCAACTTCCCCTCAATTTGCACAGCTTGGTCTGAAATGGTTCTACTTCAGTTTTGCTTCGTTAACAGTAATAAATTCGTAGATCATAGGAGGGGTTAAAGAGAGGCATTGCCTACAGGGAGCTGCGGTTTCTACACTGCACAATCACTTTATTAAGGATGAGACACAACACAATTTTCTATGCTTCATGCAGATTTCATGCATTTGAAAGGTCCTAGAAATGTGCCCAAAGTAGGGGCTTTGTTTTTTCACAACAAATGCAAACAAGTGCTTCAGAACTATATTTGTCATCCTTATATCTCTAGATTATTATGCAAGTCTAAAATCAAGTTTTGAAGATTGTAGGATACAATTCCATCCCAAGTAAGAAAAAACTGTAAACACTACCTTTATGGATCTACCTGACCAAGAAATACAACCTTATAGGTATCCATCACAGCACGAAGTTAACAATGCCTTCAATCTGCGTTGTGTTACCTTCCAAAATTGCATAGTAAGATTGTAGGTAAAAAAACATGTGGGCTTTTTTTTAAACAGGCTAATACTGTCTCTGATTTCCACACCAGGATTTGTACTGGCCGTAACATAAACTTTGTTGAGAACAATCAACATGGCAGGAGAGGCTGGGGGAAGGGAGGAGGAAAACCAATTGTGCTAGGGATTGTATGACTAAAATAAGGTATTGAATTTCGAGTTTTCACAATGAAACACTCCAGGATAAATGAGGTGCTGAAGCAGGATTTATAATTCATTGAGTAATAGGATTTTGTACTGTTTAGCAGGATTAGGCCTGTTAAAGAAAGACCTATTTATTTCAGCCTGACAATGGATGAGAAAAGTGTATAGTGCTCTTCGTTGTTATTTTAAGCAATTTACAGGATTACTTAGTAGTGGAGGCCCTGTGCTACCCCTATCTGTAATGTGTCACAATAATGATGATAGCTGTATAATTGTGGTTTTCTTCATACATTTGCAGAATCACAGCAGTGGAGGGGTCAAAGGTGAGAAGGCTGGTGGAGGAAGAGGGAGGAAAGGGAGCGATGTCAAGGGACAAAAAGTAGAAACTAATTAAAACACTCCCTTATTAGGACCTAACCTTGGTGACCTCCACACTCCATGTCTTCAGGATGGCATGCACTGTGACTTAATGTGTTGTTTCAGAAGTTTTATGCTAAAGTACTGACTGTGCTTTCCTCTAATACATCTGCCATTGGCATGGCAAGGGACTGAAAACTTGGTTGGAAAGTGGAAAGAAGAAGAAGTTGGTTTTTACCAGTCACTTGGGAAAGGATTTTCCATTACTAGGATTATTGATTTCTTTCTTTCCATCTCTCTCTCTAAAATAATAAGAATAATATAGCACTTTCTTATTTTTACTTCCTCCACATTCCATAGTTTTCACAGAGCTGTTTACTTCTGTTGGCAAATGTGAGAAGAAAACCATCAGCACATCCAAACTAAGAGCTCAAGGCAGACAGCATTTGCTGAGAAAAGGGGACTTTTCCCAGCAGAGGAAATGTTGACGACTGCCTGAAATAGCAGCTGGTGGTAGGAAGGGGCTCAGGTCAGAAGAGAGAATTGGAGAGACCAGATCATTATTCAGGAATCTGAAATGTAGCTTAATTAAACCAGCATTACATTTTTACTCATAGCGTGATTGTTAATCATGGCCATTTTCTTTCTGAATTTAAATACATTAGGCAGTTTAAAAAATGAAATCCTTTCTTTCCAGAATCTCAGAGGGCCAAATTATACCTTCAATTAACTTAAAGAGTTCCTCTAGAAATGTACAGAGATTGAATAATGCACAGTTATAGGTAATTTTAACCCAGAAAATAAGCCACAGTGGCATGATCACTTCTACTCTCAAAATCCCAGAGCTCCGCTGTAAGAAGCAGAGTGACCTTTTTTTTTTTTTTTTCTTTTTTTCACTGCAAAGGCTTTATTAATGAAAAGACTGGATAGCTGGATCTCTAAATTAGGATTCTTTTCTGCTGGACACTGGATTAAAAAGTAATAATATGCAGAAAGTAAAAATCTGTGTTTTATTCTTCCTGGTAGACCAAACCCAAGTCCATTTATAGAAGGAGAAAATGGTACTGGAAAAGAAACAACAGTGACGCATTCCTCCTTTGTCACTGCTAGACTTCTGTACTGTTGAGAAACAAATGAAATTAGCAGAAAAAAATATACTGGTGAAAAATTTAAACTAAATTTTTATATTACATCCTTGTCTACCAGACTGAGGTGTTCTGCTTGCAGAATAAACTCCTAACTGCCATTGGTATCTATCTAATTGTTGTTTCTTCCTCCCCTATCCAGAGTAATAGGAAAAACATATAAAAAATGAAGAGAGTAGATTTTATGCAGGTATATATTTTAAGACACCTGCATAAAATGATTACATTCTTGTGGTTTCCATATGAAGGAAGTGAGTAACTGTCCAGTCAAGAACTCCTGGACTTACGACTGCAATAACAAAAATTTGCAGGTTTTCACTTCTCAGTCTGAAAGTCTTAAATATTTGACAATGCTAATCACCATATGGCAGAATTAATTAAACAACAATCTCTTGAAAATTAGTCATTAGTACAAGAAAAAAATGAAACAGAGGATGGTCAATAATCTAACAAAATGGTCATAGCAAGAGTTCAATGCTTGGATTTGACTGGATTCTTGCTAGACTCCAAAACAACAGGTTACCCAGCAACATGTAATAAAAATAGGTAAAAAGGTAGGTTAAAAAAAGCATTGATTATTATTATATTTTGAATTCAGAGAATCCTTTCCTCTGAGATGTGAAGCTATTTTTCAAATGTTAATTGTGCCCTCAAGAATACCTGGAAGGTGTATACTCCAGATTTTAGTAGTATACTACCCATACCAGAGATATGTATATTAAATGTTATAGATAAGAAGCAAAATTTAGGCACTCATTCTAACATGCTTGTTTGCAGAAGTAAGGTTAGACCCCTTAACTGACTAATTCCCGTTTTACTCTTGTGACTTTATGGAGACTCTCATGATACTTCATGATTTTTTCTTTAGAAACCTCTGCTACTGAGAGCAAGGTATTATATAAGAAGCAATGCTTTTGTTAAAGAAAATGTCTACTTCCCATGGCTCTAGAGAAACTTGTGCGTAGGATGTCTGAAATTCAAAACTTGGCTTGAAATGTGGAAGAACTTAAAATTAATCATAATAATGTAATGTTTTGCAATTTTTGAGGTTTTTGGCTTGCAGTGTTTGAATGTCATGGAATGGCAATGTTGGCTGAACTTTTGGCTGTGCTGCTCATTAGATACTATATGAGGTCTACAAGTAAATTATGAGAGACAGAGGACTAGTAATTTATTTATAGTATCTACTGGATTTGTGCACTGACTTCAAATTATACTTAGCATCCAAATTAATGAACAGCACAACCACATCAAAGTTCAGTAAAGGGTATAGTTAAAATGGCAATTTAGAAGTCTTGCTAGGAGACGTTCAAAATCTATTTCAACATATAGAAAACTGGTCTGTGCTTCATGTTTTGAGAAATATCTGGTCAACATACTGTTTTATCCATTTTGACCAGTGATGAAAAGTGGCTAATGAGCATCAACCAAATCCATCCAAAGTATACTTAAAAATAACCCTAACCAGTTATTCACTTTAGGCTCATTTGTGCTGTCAGTGCTTTGTGCTCAAAATGACACTGAGAAGCCACATCTGTAATCTGTTTCAAATGATTCCTGAGGAATAGCATTGTCAATGACACAGACATGTTCCATTGCCTACAAAACAATGTAATGATGCTGTGAAATGTGCGCTAAGGAGGAGGAATGAGATTTCTAAATTTTACATGCAAGACTTTATCAGAAATGGGCTAATGTATGTATGCTAGTTAACTGCACTGGAAATCTATTCAGACACGGATTTTCCATTGTTTTGTATAGTTAGAATACCTGGAAGTATATTTTAATGCACTGATTCTTTAACTTGCATTATCTTACAATACTTTGGATTTCAATTATATTTAAAAAGTCAGACAACCTGGAATGTCAGCCCATTGGCAAACCAAAGCACTTAAAAAAAAAGTTCCTAGGATCAGAAGATTGATGTAATTGTTAGAAGCTTTTAAATTACTTAGAATTACTCTTTGTGTTTTTTGCCTTTTGAGTTAATATTACATTTCCAGGATTTTTTTTCTATAGCCATTGTACCTAAAATACAATTGAAAAGACAACAAAAACTGAATATACAATCTAACTTATATATCCTCAGTTCATCCAACTTCTACCCATGTATTCCTTTAGCCAAATATCAGACATTGCACAATTTATCGTAAAATCACAAGATTTAGCCACAGTGCAACACAGCCTAATTCATGGAGCTCTTTTAAATCAGTAATTTTCAATAATCTTCTACCTGTAACATGCAAATCTCCACTGATCTGTGGACTACCTCTGAAGAATATAAATTAATGCAAATCTGGTATCAGTAAATTTAATTTCACTATGCACAGCTCTGCAACTAAAACAGACAAAGAGAAACAAAATAACTCCCCAGACTCAGAGTGCTCTGCAAATCAGTGGGGATGAAAAATACTCTGCCAGATTAGATGTGGGTCTAACACATAGCTTTGGTATTCAGTACTCTATCTTCACTTCCACCTGGACATTGTAAATCTAATATTTTAAGGCAAAGGTTTTATTTGAAAGAAATGAATTTGAGTTCTTGTACACAGATTTTCTATGTTAGAAGAGTAATATCTTCAGCTACTCTTAGTCGAACACTTCTCACAGGAGCAAATTCTGTTAACTTACTAGAACACAGTAATTACATAACAGTTGCAAAATTTGATCAGTCATCCATGAGTAAAAATAGTGCTATTTATCATTTGATGAGTGCTTGGTAAGGTTTTCATGGCATCTCTACAATATTATTCAATAGGTTTTGGAACAAATAAAACATAAGCAATTTCTGATCTTCTGAAATCTGTGTATCAAATACTATTTTTTTAGCGATAATACAATAACGAGGTCAGTTAGAAACAAGTGAATGATGAATGCAAATCTTTCAATTAATTCTGCTTAAATATTGTGATATTTATGCTCATCTGAGCCACCATTTTCCAAGGATTAGGCCTGATAGGTGTATGTTGCACTACTTACTCAAAATACCTGCTAAAAAAGTAGTTTCAGTTCTGCAAATGCAAAACATCTGTCTACACAGTCAAAGCAAATTCTTTTCAAACTAATATCAACTGCAAGGAGAAATGAGCTTAAAATACTGATTTTCCAAAGTGCTTTTGGGTTTAGGAAGCAAATAAGGGCAGGCTTTTGAAAACCAAATTAAAAAAAACCCCACTAAACACATCTCAGAACAAAAGCAAAATGTGCACTAAGTAAAAGACAGTAGGGAAAAATGTTGTTAAATAACTGCTGTCTTCTTTATAAAAGTATAAATATGTAACTTCTCATCCTTATTTCAAATAATCTGACATTATGATCTAAAGGATGTGTAAATACTCTGTCTCATCAATGAGGAAAAGGAATTAAAATAAGATCATAGGCATTGTAAAAGGATGAAAATATGTATGCAATTTGTCATGCCAACACTGTAATGTGCATATTCTATGCACTACAACAGAACTAAGAGTCTTGGAACAAAAAATGAGTTGTTTTGACTTGCTCAAATGTGGCAATGTCAAAAAGTCTTAATGAGAAAAAAATCAGTTCTATGAAGTCCTGAAGATCTTAATTCCAGTAGAGCGTGGATAGGGATAAATTTGATAGGCAACTAATGTTGTAAGAGTGGGTTGCTCCAAGACTGCAGCAATAAAATCAACCTGGGAAGCAATGAAATAAACCTGGGTAACAGTTAATATTTGATTTTCCATTTTGCTTAGCACATTGCCACCTTGATAGCCAATAATCCTAATAATCAAATGCAATTCCTGTTAAGGGATACATATTTAAAATTTTTCTTTTATTTATTTTTCTTCTTGGTATACAGTAGAGTTTTGTTAGAACTAAGCAAATAAAAATGGTTGAAACAGCACTTCTACCAAAACCCAGTGACAAATACTTGTTCTTTTCATCTCTTGGAACTTAAAACATGATATTTTTTTCTAATAACAGGTGACTCATAACTTCCAGACATCAAGTTTCTTTAAGATGTTAGAGTGGGTATCTGACATCTTGGATGTTTTTAAGAACTGGTAGCCCTTTCCTCAGTGATGCTGGGTGCGTATGAGTTCACCAAGAAATAAATCATGATTTAGTGACACTCAATGCTGGACTGACCTGCCTAAGTTTGTTTCTGCAACCTGAAATCCTTATTCACTTAGTGAACTGTACTTAATGTTTTGACTTTCTCTCCCCTCAAGAATCATAATTCTTACCATCTTACTGAGATACATTTCTATCACCTAGCATTTTAAGAAAAAGATATTCTGATATTAATTGCATATTGTAATAGCCTCTAGAAAACACAGACTACCAAATTTGCATGAATGAAAGGTGTCGTTATAATATATTAATTTCCTTTTATTGTTATGGTTTCTTAATTCTGATAGCACTTTTTTTTTTTCAAAATGCAAAAATATATTGGAATTCACTTCTTTAATTATGTTTGAAGATGCATATCAACAAATATTCACTCTTAAAACTTCTACTAATATAGCTTGTCTAGTTAAAGATCTGAAATAATTATATGAATGGAAGCCTTCCTATAAACATCATTGTACCATTGTAAAGATGACTTATACAGATGAAGATTGCTGATACTAAATAACTATGCCAGCCAAGTTAAACTACTTGAGCTATATGATTGGATCCATTATTTCCTTCAATTTCACAGCATCAAACTAAATAGTCACAGGATTGGCAGAGCAAATTTGTTTGTAACTTCCTACTGACCATTCTAAGCGTACTACTCCCACCAGTCCTCCAAGACTATTTTCACATGTGTGATATTGCACTAAACCTTCCAGATACTGGGCTGTGTTCCATTTCAGGCTTGAGGTGAAAGTGTCATAGTACTAAATTCAATTTATGAAGCTATGAACATGAATAGTGCCAGGGCATCAAATGCCAAGCTAAGAAACAGCATGGGACCAAGAATCTGACCATATTTAATACTGTAGATCTGAGGGATGCTCATTCACTGCAGGAATGAATAAAGTATGAGAACCTGTGCAGAAAAGAATACTGAATTGTACGTTTTATAATTGTAGGAAAGTCCTCTGAGGGGAGGTCTAATAGAAAAAGAAAAATGTGGTTCTCTTTTTTAACAGCCCTATAGATCCTTCTTCACAACCAATTGTTCCAAAACAATTGTAAGAAATGACATTTAGCATTCATTCTTTTAACGTCAGTCATATACAACAAAAGTGAGCTACTGTTTTAAGTTTAGCAAAAAGTCTGAGATTTGTTTTTGCATTCATATTGATTCCTGTTTATAAATTAAGTGATTTCATGTGTGCAGATGTTTTATCATTTCAGAAACGTAAAGCACCAGTCCTTAAAGCACCATCTACCAAGCATGGGGTGGATGTGACACTGAAGTGCAGAGATACAGTAGCTGCATATTCTGCTCTCCAAAACTGACTACAGAATCTTTCCAGCTTCTCTCCTTAAATTAAAGGATGGATTTTCCCAACTTGCTAAAGAATAAACTCAAACTCCAGAGCTGACTGTAGCTGCCAGGATTATTCTTTCATGTACCTTGGGGCTATCAGCTCTGCACCTGAGTATCACCTCTCTTGACTTGGTTCAGTAAAAGTAGAAACCTTTCAGCAGTGTGCTTTGCACTTTAAATAGCACAGTGTCTTTGTTTCTGTAATCTTTTTCACAGTCTGAAGGTTAGCTGCTGACAAGCTTAACAAGTTACAGTGTGCCCTGTCTGCCCATGCAGGCAGGGTTTCATGCACTTGACTGTGCTATTCTGGAGATATGACCACATTTAATGTTGCTCAGAGTGAGTGCAGAAAGATACTTCCTCCTCATCCTATGCCATTTAAAGTATGGGGAATACAATTCTCCTTGCAGTTATTTCTTTGCAAACCATTCCTTTATCGTTGCTTACAACAAAACAAAGCCATATGATTCATCCTCCAAACCTCTCTCATTATTGAACACATTTTTCTGATAAGGTAAATTACAGAATAAAAGGAAACAACCTTCAACCTTGACCTTCCCCATTAATTTCCAGTGGCTGGAGACGTAATTAATTCTGGAATTGAGACTGTCTGCTTTCATAAAAACATACCCTTCCTTCCTTGTCTAGCTATGGGGTTTTTTTGTGTTTTTTTGTTTTTTTTTTTTCCAAGCAAAGTTACTAATTATCTTGTGGATTGCCTCTCAGTTGTCAATAGACTGTCTGTGTGCAATGCTGTTCCTGCACTGTTCATAACAACAGGGTGTTTGTGACACAGTGTGGTATGGTTAGGAAGCTGAGAGGGAAAAAAAAATCAAAATACTTCAGCAGGGCTGCAGGGGTTGATATTACAGCATAATTACAAATGTCATACAACCTGATGACATCTTTTTGACACAGTCTCCTAACAAGCATAACGTTTAAAGCAATGGTCCCAGGTCCTCAGTGTGGCATTATTATATAAATGTACAAAATTCTATCTCTGAGCTAACTAAATCCCAAACATGGATTTTACAAACTTCATACAATCCTTAAGAAAATGTCATAAGTATCTACTCTCCACTAGCCTTTTAGGAACTCATGGTGACACAGTTACGGATAAAATTATGTACATCAGAAAGAGTTGGGAGTTTGTGGCAGCCTGCATTAATATCTCTGGAAGCTTGAGTTTTACGCATAAAATGTCTGTTCAGACTGGAAGGAAACAAATGGGGCTGTGAATGTTGGTAGGGTAATTTTCTTTATATACAGTTGACCTCAGTCAACTCAGCCCTTTGAGAGAACCTAAAAGCCTACTTATAACAGTAGTTTGGTCATAAAAATAAGATTCAAACAGAAAGACTGAGACAGGGAACACAATACTATGTTGAAGTAAACTGAAGGTGTGTTGTGAGGTTAGATAACACAACATGAGGTAGAGTCAAACCAAGTCTATAAATAGAAATATCATTAGTCCACTACCACTGGCTAATGAATCCTTTTCTCTCTTGTTTTAATCTCAGAAATGTCACACAAATATCCAAATTATTCCTTTCAGAATCATGCCTCTGTGGCAGTACATTTCCTTAGAATCAAGATAGGAGCATTTTCAGAAGACAGAACAGCAGATAATATGGCACATCTATGCTGAAAGTTGAAGCAACACAAATCATACAATATAAATACTCTTATTCTAGAGAAATGCAAGTTCAGTTGGCCTAGGAATCTAATAATATTTACAGAATCAGCGTACTTGTCAGCCACTGTAATCTGTAGTACCAGACTGCAGTGCCAGAATACAGTTCTTCAATTTGTTTGTGATAGAGCGATTAAGTTGTTTTAGTTTGCTAAGCTATGATACAAAACCTGCAGAAATATTTTCTTACTCAATTCTAATAATGATTTTGTGCTTTTATCTCATGTCTACTGTACTGAGCACCAAAAGGAATCATTGCAAAAGCTGAAACTTTGCTCTTCTCTTTAGATGCTTATGTTTGTTCAGCCTGAAGAAGAGAAGGCTGAGGAGGAACCTTGATCAGTGTCTTTCAATACCTCAAGGGAGGGAGTGAGAAGGAGGGGGCAGTGTCTTTTCAGCGATAGGACTAGAGGAAACAGCCACAAATAGAAGCACCAAAAATTCCACAGGAACTTAAGAAAACATTTCTTACCACTGAGGTGACAGAGCCCTGGAACAGGCTGACCAGAGAGGTTGTGGAGTCTCTTTCTCTGGAGATCTTTAAAACCTGCTTGGATGCAGTCCTGTGCCACATGCTCTAGGTGACCTTGTGTGTGCAGGGGGGTTGGATTAGATGACCTCTGAGGTCCTTTCCAACCTTAAGCATTCTATGATTCTATGATTCTAGGTGCTGGAACACAAGGGTACATTAAAAATATAAAGCAAAGAGATGTGGTAATAGGTTTGCATTTCTAGTCTACAATCAGAAATTTCAATCATATTATTTATCATTCGCAACTTAGTGTTTGCCTTTGGAGATACTCCACGTGACATGCACATCTCCTGCTAAGTTGGCAAACTTGAGTTGGCTAAGTCTGTGCATGTCAGCTGGGTAGTTACTACCTGAAACGACAGCCAGTACAACAGAGTTTTCAGTGAGTGGCTGGAGTGTTATGGTAATGCAAGCAATAAAACAACCTAGTTACTGGCATTTCAGCTCCCTGTCTCATCATGTGTGGAATTTCAGACAGCTCTTGTGTTCTGTTCTCAGTAGTTTATGTCTAGCTCTTGCAAAAGTGGAGTGTGTCCGTGCATATTAACTGCAATAAGAACTTTACTGAACTTCAGTATTGGAGAAGAGAGGTGAGGTTGTAGGCCTGAAAAGAATCCAGGAGTTACCACATAGACTGAGGTGAGCAAAGAACATCCATCCATTCTTGCTTGGATGTCACCTGTCAAACTAAGTGGAAGGGGAATAAGAAGATATATAACTTACTGCTATTACATCTAGCACTCTTCACAAATATCTAAGAATGGCAAATAAAATCATTGCACTTTATATGTGGATCAACATACAGACTCTATATTGCTGCCAGCAGATTTCAATATAATTTTCATTTATCTTTCCAACTACAATGGTAATGTGACAAGAAGAAAAACCCTCATGCAGCTCTCATCAGAAAGTACAATCATCACAGAAAGACAGAATCATCATAGTTGAAAAAGATCTTCAATTTCATTGAGTTCAGCTGTAATCCCTTCAACACCATGCCCGTAAGTGCATCATCTACATGTTTCTTGAACACTGCCAGAGACAGTGACTCTACCACTTCCCTTGGCAGCCTGTCCCAATACTTGAATACTCACTCCATGTAGGAATTCCTCCTAATGTCTAACCTCAACCTCACCTAGTGCAACTTAAGGTCAATTCCTCTTGCTGAAGCTGTCGTTATTCCGGAGAAGAGATTGACCTCTGCCTCACTACAACCTCCTTTCAGGTAGTTGTAGAGAGCAGTAAGATCTTCCCTGTGGTTCCTATCCTCCAGACTAAACAATCCCAACTCCCTCAGCCACTCCTCATCAGGGTCTGTGCTCCAGGCCCTTCCTCAGCTTCGTTGTTCTTCTTTGGACACGCTCTAGCACCTCAATGTCCTTCTTGTAGTGAGAGGCCCAAAACTGAAAATAATGTTTGATGTACAGCCTCACCAGCACCCAGGACAGGGACACAATCACTTCCCTGATCCTGCTGGCTACACTGTTCCCTACATAAGACAGGAGGCTGTCGGCCTTCTTGGCCTTCTGAGCACGCTGTCAGCTCATACTCTGCCAGGTGTCAACCAACACTCCCAGATCCTTTTCTGCCACACAGCCCTCCAGGAGCTCTGCCCCAAGCCTGTAGTGCTACATGGGGTTGTTTTGACTAAAACGCAGGACCTAGCAGCTGGCTTTATTGAACCTTACACAGTTGGTCTCTGCCCATCAATCCAAACTGTCCACATCCCTCTGCAGAGCCATCCCGCCCTCAAGAAGATCAATTCTTTCTCCAAGCTTCATTAGAATCGTAGAATCCTTAAGGCTGGAAGGGCCCTTCAGAGATCATCAAGTCCCAACCCCTTGCATATGCAGGATCACCTACAGCATGTGGCACAAGATGGCATCCAAGTGGGTTTTGAAGATCTTCAGAGAAGGCTAATCCTTCTCTGGGCATCCTGTTCCAGCGCTCTGTCACCCTTACTGTTAAGATTTTTTTCCTTAAGTTCCTGTGGCACTTTTGGCGCTTCAGTTTGTGGCCGTTTCCTGTAGCCCTGTCTCTGACTATCACAGAAAAGAGGCTGGTCTCATCCTCCTCACTGCCTTCCAGGAGGTATTTATACACACTGATCAGTTCTCCCCTCAGCCTTCTCTTCTTCCAACTGAACAGCCTCAGCTCTCTCAACCTTTACTCATAGGGCAGATGTTCCAGGCCCCTGGTCATCCTCGTAGGCCCCTGTGCTGGACTCTCTCCAGCAACTTCATTCTCTCTTGTACTGAGGAGCCCAGAACTGGACTCAATACCCTTGATGTGGCATCACCAGGACTGAGTAGAAAGGCACAATCACCTCCCTTGACCAGCTGGAGACACTCTTCTTAATGCACTCCAAGATCCCATTGGCACTCTTGGCCACAAGGGCACATTGCTGCCTCATAGTCAACTTGTAGGTCACTATGACACCCAGCTCCCTCTCCGCGGGTCTGCTCTCCACAATGTCAGTCCCCAGCCTGTCCTGGCATCTGGGCTTATTCTTCCCCAGGTACAGGACCTTGCTCTTGTCCTTACCCTTGTTGAATTTCATAATGTTTCTCATTGCCCAGCTTTCCAATCTGTCTGGGTCCCTCTGGATAGCAGTGCAACCCTCTGGGGTATCAACTACCCCTCCCAGTTTAGTATCATCAACACACCTGCTGAGGGGGGAGTCCACCCCTTCATCTAGGTCGTTGATGGATAAATTGAACAAGACTGGACCAATGTTGCGGATGCATATGGTCACCTAACACACAAAGCTGAAAACTGTTAACTTCCACAACAAAGATCTCTGAAGAAAAAAACCCCATGACTAGACAAATCCACCATTTCCATCTTGATCTTGGCCCTGTGTCAAGTTAGATCATAATTAAGTTTATTCCATTAGGACTGTATGTACTAAACAAACAGCTGAAAAAAAAATGGATACCTTTAAAACATTTGTTTCTTTTTTTATAAGATAATCAAAACTACCAGGCAACACAGAACACTAAACATGTTAGTATGGTTATAAGGACTATACACACACACACATATATGCAAAGAAGTAGAAAGACATATACTGCACAATTATTTTTCAAAAGGAATCATTGTAAAAGTTGAGAGTAAAGGAATCTTTTAAAAGTACAGGAAAAATAAAAATTCAACATCTGATGAGAATTGAATTTAATTGACTGATCCCAGAAAAAATAATGCTGTAAATGTGGGATACAAAGCAAGATTGCACTTCACTGCAGAGATCTACATAGACTAGCTGCAGGCACAGTTAAACCAAATGATGAAGCATGTTAAGCACACAAAAGCACTTGCTTGCAGGAAGGAAGGCAGAAGGCCAGAAACAGGTTGTCCAAGAACAGGAAGAACAGGAAGAATATTTCAGAAGAATATGCAGTAGATGCTTACCTAAAAGACATTTTGGAAGTACTGATGAATTTCATGAGTGATATGCAGTAGGCAATGTCTTGCTACATATTGGTTTGCATGAGTTTAAACTATGGACAGTGAGAACCATATCCTGAATATGTTTTGCTGCAACACTAGCAAAAGAACATAGTAAAATTTGAAGCAGGAATTTGGTTCAAGTGAGAAGGGTGAGGGAAGTTCTTATCTATGTGTATAAATACCTGTTGGGATCCCTGATGGAAAAGAAGATGGAGACAGACTTTTCTCAGTGGCACCCAACAGAAGAACAAGAGGCAATGGACACAAATTGAAATACAGGAAATTTGTTTTAAACGTAAGAAATATTTTTTTTTTGTGAGAATGGTTGAGCAGGTTGAACTCTAGGCAGCCTATGGAGTCTCCATTCTTGATGATAGGCAAAATCTATCTGAGAAAAAGGAAATATTTTACCTGCAATTCCCACCCAGTTTCCACTGCACTGCTCTTTGAAGATTTTACTTTGTTAATACTGTGAAAGACAGTTATTTTATAAGTAATGCTTCAACTCTATAGAGTTCATTGACATTTAACATTTGCCACTGAATTCAGTGTTGACTTTTCTGAGTTGCCATTTACCAGTCATCCATTCACCATTTTCCTTAATCTAGTTTATTGGGGCCATCTTTGTTGTGATCTTTGTAAGGAAGACTACAATTTTATTTATGAAAGTGCAGCTGCTACATTAAATGAATTCTTGTCTTGAGCCCTATTTCAAACTCCCATGAAGAGATAAAGAAGATTCCAGAAATGACTAATATATATGGCTGGCATAAATCTCTCTTCAATAGAATCATCATGCTTTATTTCACTTTTGATCATGCATTTGTAATCAATAGCAATGTGTATCCCTAAAATATATCCACAAACAGGCAGTGATGCCAATCAAAATAGACTGCATTTGCTTAAGTGACTGTGCCTAACAATAACAAAATAAAACAAAAATAGTTGGCATGGAGAGGAAATAGTTTTCACAGCTAAATATAGAAAAATTACTTTCTCCATATGCATTTCTCAATATGCACATTTAAGTAAGTAAAGCACCTAACTGTGCAATGTAAACACATCCTAGTTGCTTTAAATGATAAAGTCCTCTTACTAATCATTCCAATCTGAAGTTATTATTGCAGTGGATTTGGTCATTGCTACTAAAACATCCAGTTATAACTACCTTCATTAACTGAAGTGGCTCAGCCCCTGAGTAAAAACTGTGTGGTGCCTTGTTTAATCAAATCTTAAGCTTCACAGTCAAGACATTAAAGTGCAACATAAATAAAAGAAAAATGTAAAAAATGCATTCTGCCAGGCCAGCATTTGGAAAAAAAAGAATATTACTTAATGAAAATGGTCATTCATTTTTTGCCATGATTTTCTGTTGCATCATACAACAAAATAAGTGGTGATCTTTAATACTAAACTGAAGTAACATTTTTCCCTAAAATCAGAGCTTAACTAGCAAGAACAAAAAATGTTTGAGTAGACTCCTCCTGCATCCAATCATTAACTCACATTATTTCAGGTTCTCTTATGAGCCAGGTAGCTGAGTAATGGAAAGCAGTCAAGGAAAAGGTTTGCTTCAGTGAGAATGCCTGCTAGTGCAAGTCCTTATTTAATTTTGTGAGACAGCACAGTTACTTAAACTCTAGCACATTAGCAGATCAAATGTATATAGCGGAGGTCAAAGAAGCCAGTCGAGTAGAAAGTGGAAAAGGTCACTTATCAATGAAAGGCAAAGGAAGAGCTTTACCAAGAGTAGCAATTATTGCAGCATTAGATAGGTTTAAATTTTCCCAAATCTGTTATTTCCTAATGTATAGGAACATGTTTCACAGAGAAAGTACAATTTGTAAGCATGCAGATAAGCAGAGGAGAGATGTTATTTTTCTTAGCTTATTTGTGAAAGCATCTGACCTGGTACCTGCAGTAATAAGAAATTGCATCTACTAGCTTTTAGTGGACAAAATACAACTATCCTTTCAAATGGGCAAAATGATGATTGGCTCTGTTATTTGAGTTATTAACTCACTCATCAGTCACTAAGTCACTCACCTAGCTCGCTGCTACCCAAGGAGTCACAGAAATAAAACAAAAAAAAAAATGGAACCACATTCAGTGACTCATAAGCAATGTTTTGCTTAGCTACCTGTTACCTTATCTACCTGTAAATTCTCAGTCTACATGAGAGGAAGCATCTCAAGTTCCACATAGAAATCATACAGGAACACCAGAAACGGTCTCTGTAATTGAAGAATCTGTTTATGCATAACTGAAAGACAACTTGAGACATATTCAAGTGATTTAGAATTTGCATATAGAGAACAGCTCAAGAAGATGATGCTGACACCTGGGAAAGGAAACCTATGCCAAGACAGGAAAATGTGGAAGAACAGTAACCACAGCTCAGCAGTCATACCTATGAGCTGGAGTGTCTGAGCATTTAATACATCCAGAACAATGAAGCTAAGTGACACAGTACTTAATAAAAGTCAGCAGCATTACACAATTATTCTGGCCAAGAATTAATTACACAGTCAACTGAAACTGCACTAGAAATGGAAGTAGGTCTGTAATGTAATCACAAAAGCAGTACCTAGGCCAGACCACCAGGATTATCATCTTCAGCTTTTCCAAAAACATAATAGGTACTCTACGAACCACAACAGATCAGGGCTTTGTTTCCATCTCTCAACTGAGCATGATCCTTTGTCAGTTAAAACTGCAGTTTTGAATGAAACAATGTTTATCCGTACTGTGTTCTATATAAACAACAAATAACGAATTGCAATAGTTAATCCTAGATGTTATCAAAGGCATTTCAGTTTAGTACAATCCTTTTAATTTGCAGCCTTTGGAATTCAGCCAAATAGTTAAGACTTAATAGGATCTGCAAGTTAAAATTAAAATCCTGCATGCCTGTCTGTTTCAGTTCTTATCCCACACTTCCTCTTAGGGCAAAACACTTCATTATTACTGCTGTATCCCGAGTCTGTCTTTTGTCTCTGGTCTCCTTTAACTTGTGGCAACCCTTACTTAACAACAAAAACAGAAAAATAGCTCTTGCCCCTATCCTGCCAAACACCCTGTGAACCAAGCATAGTGTGAATACTTGGTTGGCTTAAAATAATGCCATATCATTTTAAATCTCCAAAGAATGGTGTGCTATAACTTTAGAAACAAAAATTAGACAACATACAAGTTCAGCAGACTTTCACACAGCTGTATGGAGGATGTTCCATTCTTTATGTCTGATTGCAGTACAAAGCATTCTAAGGCACAGGGGATGAAATATCCGATTTTGATTTTTCTGGGGATCCTGACACTTGTTTAATTCACAAATTAGAAATAATTGTGAATTATTATATTTGACTGTTACATAGAAGTGGATCAATTTATATCACTTTACATGGGGCCTCAGAATATACTTATAAGCACTCAAAGTTCTCAGGACATTGGGGCAACACTTTTTACTGAAGAACAGCTGAAATTTTTTCAATCATTTACAATCATTTTCAATCATTCATTCATATTTTCAATCATATTTACAATCATTTTCTTTTTGTAGGCTTTTTCTTTCTTCCATCATTTTTCCTCTTGCATTTCTATTCAGGCAAGACTGCCAAATATTTAAAAAAAATGTGTAACTAATTCAGTATCCAGCATTTCCTTGTCAGTTTTCACCATAGATATATTCTGTACTTTCTACTGCAGCACCAGGGAATCACTCCACATTTGTATAAGCATAAAATCAATTGTAATTGATTTTATGATCCAAAGAGGAGCCTAGAACCAAAATACAGTCATGCTTTATGCTGTGTAATAAACAAAGACCAAATTTATATACAGCAGAGAAATGCCGAGGCTGATGACTCCAAAGAGTGGCTATTGAGTAGTCCTTTATCTTACTTTTATTATTCACTATGAATGTTGAAGAAGAAAAAGTTCTGCAAACCTGCCTGATACAAATTCTTCTTTCAAGGCATTCACATTTCATATACCTTTGCTGATAACAAAACAATAGGGGAAAGATAATAAGTTTTTATCTTTGCTTACTTTTCTGCTTTAGCAGAGTGCCCCTACTGTGCTCTGCACAAGTCATTTCACAAAACATTTATCTGCAACAGAAAGGAACAGAAAGAAATTCAGGCAGAGTGATTAAACCTGATGTCTCCCTTCTACAGACACGTGCACAGGCTTAATCAATCTGACGCCAGCAGTCTCCACTTTCACATTGCCTGTTGGCTTCATGCCTGACAGATTCCACCTACTGTACATCTTTGTAGGCAGAATAAAGATGTGAGATAAAGCAAGCAGACTGAGCCAGCAGAGCAGCCTGCATAAATTGCATGTCGCTGATCTAAGCTTTGTGAGGCTCTGATCCCGGCAACTATTGCTGTCTCAGCTACCCTGCAGTGCAAAAAGAGTGTTTATGAAGAGGTTTGCTCTTGAAAGCCAAAGCCTGCAAAAAGTTAGAATTACTCTTTCTTTTTTTCCCAAACTGTGAATAGTAATGCTTTCAGCATTAAAGAGCCTGCCTCCCTTAAGTGTTGAGTTGTCCGTCTACACATACTGCATTAATCAAATAGGAAACATATTGTGGTAATGGAGGTTCTTATGAGAATTTACTAATTCATCTTAGACACACAGACATAAGAGGATTTTTTTAAGCAACACCTATTAGGCATGCTGTATGAAAGTAATGACTGTTTCAGTCCAGAATTTTCCTTAGGGACAAAAAAACAAACAAACCCTTGTAACTAATCTCTTGCATTCTCTCTCCCCATTCCAAAAATGCCAACTATGTTGCAATTTGAAATTCAATAAGAAAAACGGTTTGCATAATAAATTGTTCCGAGCTTTTCATGTCCTTGCTGAGGGTAACATTAGGCTGTCTCCTAAATAAAAACATCCCTTGAGGATGGAACACTTGGATGCTAAATATTATGTTTTAAGAGGACAAGAGACTGATCTGATTTTTTTTAATGATGAAATCGAGAAAAACATCGTATGTCTCCCTTGTCCATGCATATGCCATTATTCTATGGCCCATATGAGGGGTCACAATTGTGCACAACATGCAAACAAAAGCACTGAAGAAAATTAATGACTGTTTTTTTTAAAAGAACTTTTAGTTTCAGATTTATCATATAAACACTTTACAACAGTAGTAATGTCACATATGTATCTGAAATGATGGATCATTTTTTTTATAAAGAAATAAATCTCAAATTGTGTTCTCATGGAATTCCACTAAATTATCAGTTCAGTGGGAAAAATACACAGACAGCTATTGACCACAGACCAAGTTCTTACAGGTCAACCATTTTCCACTAGTATGGACCAGCACTGGTAATCTCAAATGAGAAATTTTTTTTTCATACAGATATATATGAAATGTTGTAATTTACAGCTGCAAATAATTTACATGTTTTTGGAAATTATCTTTCTATTTCATTGAGGCAAACTGCTAGGTGAATGGGATCTATTCTTGGTGATAAAACATATGGGATGTTCTTAATTGAGGAAAAAAATGTGATAAAGAAAAGGGCTCTTGAGAGTTACAGACTTTCACATACTATCCTAGTATAAAAGAGATCATTCACCCAAATGCAGGAGAAGAAAGATGAGAACAACCAGGTGTCTTGACCCCAGAGTACTAATAGTGGTTTTATGGAAAGAGACAGATAGATAATCTTGTTTAACAAGAGGTTCACATGAATTCTCTCTACAAAGATTTCATAAAAAGTTAAAATGACAATGTCAGGGTAGGTATTGTAGGCCTGAAAATTAGTCATCATGTTATCTATTCTCCTGTGTTCTGCTGAGATAGTTAACAGGATTCTTCTAAATTTAGATATTTTTCCTCTACTTGTAGTTGAGAGAGGATAATTATCATGGGATGTGTAACATGGGATGTGTACACATGCAATGTGTAGATGTCAATGGTCATATCTATTGTCACAGATAAGTGATGAAATTTGGTCGGACAAAAATATTAAAGCCTTTTTAATTTCATCTTTTTAAAGTGCTGATATATTTTCCCGTATTGAGTGAAATATGCTTTCAAAAATATCTTGTTTTCAATAAAATATTATCCACATCAATTTAGATTTGAGCAGTCACATTGGGTATATTCCAGCAGTCTAAAGAAAACAGGAAGGGATAACATTTTCCTTAAAATATTTTGAATGCCAAGTGTTGCTATATTTAAATATAAAATATAGCTAGCTGAATATATAAGCACTCAGTTGGGCAGGACATATCCCAGATCACTCTTGAATCTTCTGGACACTAAACAGGTATGCCAAAAAAAAAAAAAAGGAAAAAAAAAAAGAAAAAACTTGTAAAATGTGTTTCTCCCTATTTTTCCAAGACCTCTTGCTTCGTTGACAGCTCAGTCCTACAATTTACCACTTCTGTTTCTACCTGATCCTGACACTGAGTAATGTTCAGAGACACTGAAATCTGTTCCTAGATTACTATATTACTGATATAATTCCGGTTTAGGGCTGCCCCAGTTTGATCATATGGGAAAGCAAAAATAACAAGGAAGAATTCCATGTTTTCATTGATGCTTTCAATGAACAGACAAACAGAAAGTTAAATCTTTGAAAAGTAAACAGAAGAATGTGTATTTAAGGAATGATGCTGCCATCTTGCTAAATGCCCTCAAGAAAACTAACTGTGGATAAGGCAGAAGAGAGATTATATTCTTTGCAGTCAAGAACTGGGGAGTCACCATAGCTGTTGCTGCCAAGAAGTAATCACTATATTCATTCTTCTGCTTTCTCCAAGGTTTATTTCTGTGGGAATAATCATTACATAAGCCTGTCACTTTTTGTAGCTTTTACCTGTTACTCAGTTTGGTCTTTATGCAGTGGGGTCAGAAAAGAGGGGGGAAAAGAGAAGAAGGGGGAAGAGAGAAGAGGAAATGGCAGGGTCTCTATTCTGGACTTCTGCAACACCTGCTCTGGGAAATCAAGGCAATTTTAGATCTGAATCACTCCACAGCAAGCAGGACTTATGTCTGGCATGTCTGAAAGCCTTCTCGAGTATGAAAATCCTTCTTTAAAAAGATTGAACAAAAGAGAGAGAGAGAGAGAGAGAGAAAGAAAGCTCCCTGAGCAACAGAAATAAACTGCCTAAGAAAAACAGGCTCAAGACTGAGGCATGTGATTTAACTGGGTATGTATTTAGGCTGACAGGAAATGCCACTGATAAGAAGTTAAGAACTAAATGGACAATGTCTTCTGAAGGATTGCAAATTCTTTGATGGGCCCATAAGGCAAAAGTCCTCTAACAATCTCTGCTGCAGCTAGAGTTAATTATGGATTTATAGACGCGGAGAAAAGGATTGGAGAGAGACACCCTGAGGTCAGAGAAGTTATTAGTCTGCCATAGAGAACTTAGAGTGAATTAAAAAAAAAAAAAGACCTCTTTCCTCTCAAATTGTAACACTATCTTCATCATCTTTTCTTCCTAGCTGACATGTAAAATCAAATCTAGGTCTTCATCTATCTTATCTTTTTCCAGATACTCTGAATACAAGATACTTCAACAATTCCTCAGTTACACATCAGTAGAGTCACAAATCAAGCAATCAACTTAAAATCTAGTAGATTTTGGTAACATGGGAATTTTTCAGAATATCATCTTACTTTGAAGTCATCTTTCTCACACATGCAAAAAAAAGTACATGGAGGCCAAAAGCAATTATTCCCACCATATAAGCAGCTAGTCTGCTTCCTAGTTTAGCTTTTGCTATTCTGACAGAGGTTGTAATTTATGATTTAAGACATGGCTGTGACAGGAAAGTAGTAGAAAAGCTGTGTAGGTAGAGGATTGAAGGCCAGTTTTGATGCTATCATCATAAACATGGAGTATCTGCAAATGAGCAAATGATTTGCCCTAGGCCACTCTCTATCTAATATGTTATACGTATGTTAAATCAAATAAAAAATATTGCCTCTCCAAAAAGTTGCTTTACTGAATTTTCAAAGAGGCAGTTGGATCAACTGACTTGGATTTCACCAAAGGTCAACATGATGAACATTGTGCCTGCCAACTCTTCAGGCAAAAAAAAAAAGTTTCTAACATATTCTAGCTCTCAAAGAAAAAAAAAATCAACCTTTCTGGCTTCAGATGTTCGCTAATCTGCACATTCTGAAGTATAATTCACTGAAAGAATGATCACTGAAGTATAATTCACTGCCCACTGAAAGATATTTAATCCAGGTGGCACTCACAAATTTTATGTAAAGAGAGGAGAATATACAGCTCACAAGATCAGGACCACCGCTATCCTCATTCCATAGAGATCCAGCCACCACATGGCAGGAAATGAAATATTGGCCTTAGGCTTGAGATATCAAAAGACTTCTAAGGAACATTGGTGTGTATGTCACGTGGCACTATGTGGTTGCATCTTATGGCAGGAACATCATTTGTTTTGAGCTTGACCTGGATGAATTTCTTCATGGACCTTGAGCAGTGAAATAAATGACAGTGATCAAGGGAAAATGCTAAAAAAAAAAAAGATACTAAAAAATGTGGATTAATTGACCAGGTTTGTAGGTTTGTATAACTTCTCTTAAAAGGTTGTCCAGCCACAGAACCTTTAGAAATACGGATGTATTAAAACAGTGTTGAAATAACTTGTATTATTTCTGGATATCCAGCTCCTACTACATTACGGAAGTTCCTCTTTCTTCTTGAAACTCCAGTTCTTGAGTCATGTGATAGGCTTCATGAAATACTAAAAAGGCTAAAGGATAAATAATGTATGCTGCAGCAAAGGAAGGGTCATAGAGAAGTGATGACCACAGACAGATATCTTTTCGATTTGTCCAGCCTCTGAGCTGCTAGGATGCAAGTTAGTTCCAGTCCAAACGCTCTTTGACAAAGGTAATGCTTAAAAGGACCTCATAAACAATAGCTCAATAAGACTCACATGCTGGATGCAATACAGTTCTTGTAATCCACTGTATTATAGCGTAGAAAGAGTCCTACATTCCATTACAATTTTAAGTGATCAGTAGATCAGTTTTCAGGGTTGTATTATGATTTTGGTAGAGCATGTATCATCCAAAAATGCCAGTGCTTAGATGACTTCTATATACTCAGCAATAGTAGGATCAAATTCTTAATCATGTTCAAATTTTCCCTTCACAGATGAAAAAAAACTCACTAAACGGACAAAACAGCCCCAAATGTTTTTGGGGGGCCCTTTACCTTATCCAATCTTTGCACAAGGAGTAGAGGTTGCTGAGTGAGCAGTGATCTCAAATTGCCTGTCCAAAATAATTTATGGAGAACCTAGGTGCTAACTAACTCAATGCATGTGAATAAACCCTGGCTGCTAGAGCATGATTAGCATCACAGAGGGCTGTGATATTGAAGCATACCGTATTATCTTTTTCACTATGCAGCTTATCAGTCACCTGTAAGGAGAATTTCTGCTTTGTAAGTGACCTTGTACTCAAGCAAAAGCTGAATGGAAATAAATTAATTTCTTATTTTTGTGAGGACTGAAGAAAAATTCCAATCAATGAACTGAGAATTTGATTCTCACTTTATTATCAACTTGTATTGTCAACACTGCCCGAATGAATATATTATTAGGGGAGACTGTGTTATGCCTGCACTGCTTCTATTGAGAATACAGTGCCTGCAGTGGCAGCTTTGCCAGCCTGTCCCACTGTGGGAACTGAATCTTAGCCACATCTCCAACAGCACAATAAAGAAGCTTGGTCTCCAGGGTTCATTTAGTCCTTTTTGTCTCCCTTGCATTTATGCACAGGACCTTAAATACTGTCAGCTGGGGAGAACTGGTTTGGTTAGAAGGTAGAGAAGATTATAAAATTTTTCTTTGCAGATCCCTAAGACTTGGCCTTTCATAGTTTCCCTTTCCAAAGTAGGCTTCTTCCCTCTTCCTCTCTTCCTTTCATAGTGAAGGCTATAATTCTAATTTGAGTAGGATAAAACATATTTTTAAATAATGAAGTGAGCAGAAATAACTGTGTAGTGTGATTTTATGGATCAAATGCTTCAGAATAGTCTTGAGGAACATCTGCTTACATTAGAAATCTGTGCTGAATATTAGCCAAAATCGTTGTTGCCAATACCATCAGACACTTCAATTCAACCATTAATATGAAGATCATTAAGCTAAATGAAGATGCTTACTAAAGACATGATTCCTAATCTGAAAGAGGTTTTCTTTTCATTTTGTTAATCTACAGGCCTAAGTTTTCATTTTCATATGGCTGTTTATATAATAAGGAAGACAAGTGTCTTCATTTTGGGAAATAGCCTAGGTCCAAATAAAGTTGTTATCATAGAATCATAGAATGCTTAAGGTTGGAAGGGACCTCAGAGGTCATCTACTCCAACCTCATCTGGGGCTCATATTAAACTGATTTTATTTGTCACTTGGAAATTATGCAAGTTCATATAAGTCTCTAAACCTTGTAACTGAATCATAGAATCATTATGGTTGGAAAAGACCTTCAAGATCACTGAGTACCACCACAAAGCATTAGCCTTTAACATCATGGCTATTAAACCATGCCCCGAAGGGTCTCATCTACATGTTTCTTGGACACTGCCAGAGACAGTGACTCTACCACTTCCCTTGGCAGCCTGTCCCAATACTTGAATACTCACTCCATGTAGGAATTCCTCCTAATGTCTAACCTCAACCTCACCTAGTGCAACTTAAGGTCAATTCCTCTTGCTGAAGCTGTCGTTATTCCGGAGAAGAGATTGACCTCTGCCTCACTACAACCTCCTTTCAGGTAGTTGTAGAGAGCAGTAAGATCTTCCCTGTGGTTCCTATCCTCCAGACTAAACAATCCCAACTCCCTCAGCCACTCCTCATCAGGGTCTGTGCTCCAGGCCCTTCCTCAGCTTCGTTGTTCTTCTTTGGACACGCTCTAGCACCTCAATGTCCTTCTTGTAGTGAGAGGCCCAAAACTGAAAATAATGTTTGATGTACAGCCTCACCAGCACCCAGGACAGGGACACAATCACTTCCCTGATCCTGCTGGCTACACTGTTCCCTACATAAGACAGGAGGCTGTCGGCCTTCTTGGCCTTCTGAGCACGCTGTCAGCTCATACTCTGCCAGGTGTCAACCAACACTCCCAGATCCTTTTCTGCCACACAGCCCTCCAGGAGCTCTGCCCCAAGCCTGTAGTGCTACATGGGGTTGTTTTGACTAAAACGCAGGACCTAGCAGCTGGCTTTATTGAACCTTACACAGTTGGTCTCTGCCCATCAATCCAAACTGTCCACATCCCTCTGCAGAGCCATCCCGCCCTCAAGAAGATCAATTCTTTCTCCAAGCTTCATTAGAATCGTAGAATCCTTAAGGCTGGAAGGGCCCTTCAGAGATCATCAAGTCCCAACCCCTTGCATATGCAGGATCACCTACAGCATGTGGCACAAGATGGCATCCAAGTGGGTTTTGAAGATCTTCAGAGAAGGCTAATCCTTCTCTGGGCATCCTGTTCCAGCGCTCTGTCACCCTTACTGTTAAGATTTTTTTCCTTAAGTTCCTGTGGCACTTTTGGCGCTTCAGTTTGTGGCCGTTTCCTGTAGCCCTGTCACTGACCAGCACAGAAAAGAGGCTGGTCCCATCCTCCTCACTGCCTTCCAGGAGGTATTTATACACACTGATCAGTTCCCCCCTCTGCCTTCTCTCCTCTCCAGGCTGAACAGGCCCAGCTCTCAGCCTTTACTAATTGGGCAGATGTTTTAGGCCCCTGATCATCCTTGTAGCCCTGTGCTGGACTCTCTCCAGCAGCTCTACATCTCTATTGTACTGAGGACTGGACACAGTACTCCAGGTTTGGTCTTACCTGGAGTGAGTAGAAATGCACGATCAGCTCCCTCAACCTGCTGGAGACACTCTTCTTAATGCACTCCAGGATCTCATTGGCCCTCTTGGACATCAGGGCACACTGCTGCCTCATGGTCAACTTGTAGGTCACCATGACACCCAGGTCCCTCTCTGCAGAGCTGCCCTCCATAACATCAGCCCCTTGCCCTTTTTGAACTTCATGAGGTTCCTCACCGCCCAGCTTTCCAATCTGTCTGCTTCCCTCTGGATAGCAGTGCAACCCTCAGCTACTCCTCCCAGTTTCATATCAACAGACTTGCTGAGGGGCATTCCATCCCTTCATCCAGGTCATTGATGAACAGGTTGAAGAGGACTGGACCAAGGACTGACCCCTGTGAGACATCGTTAACTACAGGCCTCTAAGTAGATTCTGCACCACTGATCACCACTCTCTGAGCTCTGCCATGCAGCCAGTTCTCAATGAGTTCTCAGCTACTCATCTAACCCACATTTCCAGAGCCTGTCCAAGAGGATGCTGTGAGGGATGCTGTGAAAAATCTTGTTGAAATTGAAATAGATGACATTCACAACTCTCTCCTCATCTACCCAGCCAGTCATTCCATCATAGAAGTGTATCAGGTCAGTTAGGAATGATTTCTCCTTGGTGAATCCATGCTTACTACTGAGCACCTTCTCCTCCATGTGTTTGGAGATAACAGCCAGGAGGAGCTGGCTGTTCCATCACTTTTCCAGGTATAGAGATGAAGCTATCTGGCCTGTATTTGTCTGGATCTTCCTTCTTGGCCTTTTTGAAGACTGGCATTACATTGGCTTTCCTCCAATCCTCAGGCATGTGCCCTGTTCTTGAGGATCTCCCAAAGATAATGGAGAGTGGTTTAGCAATAACATCTGCCAACTCTCACTGTGCCACTCAGCACTCTCGGTGCATCCCATCAGGGCCCATGGATTAGTGTGTATTGAGTTTCCCTAAGTGTTCTCTGACTCAATTTTCCTCTACTCAGGGCAAGTCTTCCTCTCTCCAGGCTTCTTCTCTTGTCCCTAGGTTCTGGAATTCCAGAGGACTACCCTTGGAAAACATTGAAGCAAAGAAGTCATTCAATAACTCTGCTTTTTCTATGTCTTTCGTAAACAGGGCACTCACCCCAATGGACCCATGTTTTCCTTAACCTTTTCTTTTGCTGCTGATATACATGAAGAAGCTCTTCTTGTTGTCTTTAACATCCCTTGCCAGATTTAATTTCAAAATCAATGTTGTCTGCAAATTTGCTAAGGGTGCACTCAATCCTCTTGTCCAGAGCAATGACAAAAATATTGAAGAAAACCAATACTGCTCCTGAGCAGTCACCAGCTGGATTTACCTCCATTCACCATCAGTCTCTGGAGGGCCCAGCCATCCAGTCAGCTCTTCATCCAGCTTCTCCAGGAGAAGGCAGTGGGAGACTGTGTCAAAGTCCTTACTGAACTCTAAGTAGACCACGTCCACAACCTTTCCCTCATCCACTAGGTAGGTACCTTGTCATAGGAGATTAGGTTGGTGAGGTACGACGTGCCTTTCATGAACCCATGTTGGCTAGGGCTGATCCCCTGGTTGTCACATACACGTTGTATGATTGCCCTGAAGATGATATGCTCTATAACTTTCCCCAATACCAAAGTCAGGCTGACAGGTTTGTAGTTCACTGCATCCTTCATCTGACCCTCCTTGTAGCTGAGGATCACAATGGCAAGCCTCCAGACATCTGCAACTTCTCCTGTTGACCGGGACTAGGATATAGAGTGGTTTGGCAAGCACTTCCACCAGCTCTTTCAAAACCTTCAGGTGGATCCAATCTCACCCCATAGACTTGTGGGTGTCTAAGTGGACTAACAGTCACTGACTGTTTCCTCATGAAGTATAGGGGGGTTATTCCGCACTCTCCAAGTGTCTTCCGGCTCTGGTGGGCAACTACCTTAAGGATAAGTGATCTGAATGTTAAAGACTGAGGTAAAGAAAGCATTAAGTACCTCAGTCTTATCCTCATTCTTGCTGAAAATATTCCCCATCACATCTAATAAAGGATAGAGATTCTCCTTGGGGTTTCTCCTCTTGTTAATATATTTGTAGAAACATTTTTGGTCTTTTACAGTGGTGGTCAGTTTCAGTTCCAGTCCAGCTATCACCTTTGTGATTTCCTCTGAGACTTTCCTGTACTCTTCCAGAGTTACTTGTTCCTTCTTCCAAAAGTGGTAAACTCCCTTTTTTTCCCCAGAGCCTCAGCAATAAGTTCCTATACAGTCAGGCTTGTCTCGTGATTGATAGCACTAAAAACAGTCAATTTAGGAATTATGCACATATTTCTTGTGAAAGATATAGCAAGAATGAATAACAAAAAGCAAATATCTGCCTCAATCTTTAATTTAGAAGAACTAATGTCAAACTGCAGTTACATGCTGTTATATTTTGGACTCTGACATTGCTTTCACCAACGAAAAAGGTGTCAGCTGGACTGCAAATGAGCTTAAGATCCTTCCAAAGATAGCATTATTTTTTTCAATACTCATATCAGATTTTTACTATATTCCACATAAATACATAGAATTTTGCACTGATCTCTTCACTGGATATGCATTTTAAAACCTGAATACTTCTGAATACTTCCTGAAATCTGAATATTTCCAATGTCATTATGCACTTTTAACATCCAACTGTAGTAACAGCACAAATATGAATAAAAAAATGGAAGTTTCCTTTAAGAAATATGCACTAATTCTGAATCAATGAGTATTTCTCTCATGATTTCTCATTCAAGAAATAAGGCCTTAGCTTTACTTAGTATGTAATAGCTAATGTGCCACAGTCAAAAGCATAGTACAACTATCAAATAAGGAAGCTCTTCCTCTCTACGTACATCTTTGGGTGTGTTTACTTCCTTTCTTTTAACTTACGAAGGGATACATTAAAATAAAACAAAAACTAACAAGAAGTATTTTACAGCTGAGCAAGTATGAAAACTTTTAACCTCCCAAGCATTCTTCTGAAAAAGCTACATAACTACAAAAATTTGTTTTGTAACAGATGTGCTAAGGCACTTCTAGTAAGCAATAGTGACTATGATTAGAGTAAAACAAAAATGCTAACAATCAGTACAAAATAAAATAAATACATATTATAGATAAATAAAAATTATATATTAAATAAAGTTACAGATAAAATTACAAAGGTTATTTTGTGTCATAACACCATATGCAGTTCTAACATTTGTTTCAGAAAATAAAATCAGAGTGAATCAAAATTCTGATTTCATTTAAGTCTTTGTGGTTATGGAATCTCTATATGCCTCCTCTAAGTTGCAAGTTAAGATACTAAGATTTTATAATTTTAAGCTGTCTTTTCAAAATATTAACATGTTTTGTTAACAAATTTTTATATATAAACACTTGATCTAGGAAATGTCTTTGAAATTATAACCACACACATTACTTTTTGCAGAATTAGGTTTTAATTAAAAAGAGAGTTATCTATAATTCAATCCACCACTAGAAATACTGAAAACTACCTGGCATAAAATTTGACACACAGATAGGGAATTTATAGTAAGTACTGCTTGGTGTTTACCATTACAAGACCCTGTTTTCCTATCCTTGTAACTTTGCCAACTTTAGCCATTTGAGTCTAAATTTTCAATTATGAAATTTGTAATTTTTTTACTTTTATTTTTACCAAAAATGGTACAGTAGTCTCTGGGAATTTCAGAAGAAAACAAAGCCTTATGACCATGTAACAAACAAAAGCTTCTTTCACAAAAGATTTCCTCACCCAAACAGTAAATAAAAGTGCAAATCAAAAGATCCACTAGTACTCTGCTGTAGAGAAGAAAATTCATGTTTGACAGAAGTTACAGAAGATTTTTAGAGATAGGCTTACTTCTGTTTCCAAGAAATCATTCAGATTTGAACACTTCTGAAAAATCTGAGTTTATATTTGCTCATCAGATATTTCTTATAGTGTAACAGCTCAACGATCTAATGTCCTGAGCAAGCAATATTTCTACAGAACCTTTACATGATGTCTATACAGACAGATAAAAAAAACTCAGACTCAGGACTGCATGTGGGAACAAGACTTTATTTGCAATTGCTCCTTGCAGTTAATTGGAAGGCATGCAGTATGGACAATCAGCAGTGAGAGTCTAAAATTATCTCTACAGATTTTACAAGATTCAGTCTATATAACTAATCATACAAAAACTATCACAAAGGAACTTGGAGTCAGTAATACTATTATTGTTTTATGGACATGTGCAAGAGACATAACTACAAGCCAATTCTGAACAATTCAGGTCTGCTATTTTATCAAACAATTGTATTTATGCCTAGCACATAAATTTGCTTAAAGCTTACCTATGTCTGTTATTGATTTGTCATTTTCAGATAAAACAGCTACACTCCTTTTACATCAGTAAGGTATGTTAAATATCGACATGCTTCCCCAAATAAAGATAGAAGAGTAAAAAGCCTATCAGTTCTTTCAGGAGAAAGCGAATTGCTGTTATTCTCTCTTATATGAAAAAGCACCCAGAAATCTTCCAGAGAATCACAGAGTAATTAAGGCTGGAAGGGACCTCCAGAGCTTATTTAGAGCAACCTCCCATCCAAAGCTTAGACCAGATAGCTCAGGGCCTTGTCCACATCACTCCTGAATAACTCCAAGGATGACTCCCATACATAATCTTTGGTCACCAGTTCCATCTTCACAGTGAACAACATTTCTCTACATCTAATCTGAATTTTCCATCTTCCAACTTGTGTCCATTTTCTTCCTAAGGCTGATAATAAACAAAGAACCAAACAGCCAAAAAAAAAGAACAGTTGTCTGAGCCTCTCCTCATATATTATGTGCTCCAGTTCCCTAAACATGTCAGCATCACACTGTAGGTTCAACAATCAAATTCAGGTACTACACAGGAGGGAAATGTCAAGCGAATAAATGTATTAAAATCTTTTTAAGTATAGAGTAAGTAAAAGTTAGAAAGTATAAAGTACAGAAAGGCTATTTACAGAGGAAGAAGACCCATCATATCTCAAAGTTATAATTTCTTAGAAAATGAGTGTATATCTCAAGGGTTTCTGAAGCCTAGCTTAATGATAGTGGTATCACAGAAACACATTTCACAATGCCTCATTATCCCTGTTATGCAATAGAAATTAGAAATTGCAATATTTAGAATAATGAACTCAAAGCATGATAAAATCATTATATACTTACTATATCTGAGCAGGGAATTGAGGCACTTAGATAGAGAGACCATGCAGGTGACTCTTTATTCAGCACAACATCAGATAAAGAACATTAGTTATAGAGGGAGATTCCACAACTCAATTAAGTGGAAAATACCAATACAGATCTTTTATGATATGCAGCATTGTTCTTTATTAAAGAGGGATAGAGATAAAGCAAGCACACATACATATAAAATAATCATTTTAGAAACATGTAGAGAATATGTAAAAGTACATGTTTTGATATTATTTATGACTTTTCTCTTAGCAACATGTTCTTCAATCACATTAAGGCTCCTTAAATACACAGAATGTCCCTGCACCATACTCAGAAATTAAAAATTATATAAGCTGCCTCCTAATAGCCCAGATATTCCATTCAGTTCTAACAAAACAATGTATCCATTACATTGTCATAAGAAATTTTCTAATTTTATGTAGATTAAAAATTCTGATTTTAACATTCCTGCAAAATCCTTTAGGCAAACCAACTTCCTTTAAATTATTCCCATTTAATAGCTGTGTCACTGAAGAGTTTAGGAGTTTCACACATGCTTTCCAAAACAAACAAAAAGCCCACAAGAAGTACCATCACTATTTTATTTTAATACATGAATATAATTATTAAATTTAAACCACATTTTGGGTTATGATGTGTCAAAAATAGAGACAAAATGGTGCTTGTTGGCAAATTGCACACTTGTTTTGAAGTTACCAGTACGTCTCCAGCAGGACACTCAGAGAGATTTGGATAATTTCCAAGTGTTTTTATACTTCAGCAAAATCTGGAGATTTTAAGATACATAAAATAATCACTGCTATGTTTCTCTCTTTTCCTCCATGATAACTGAGTTCAAGATTATATGTAAAAAAAAAGAAAATATTTGATCAACTAGTCTCAGATTTTGAAAAAGTATTTGTGTACTTGTAACATATACGCATTTTAATAGTATGCTGAACCTTTTAAGATCAACTCAGAAGATCAGCCACAACATCAAAAGTCTTGTCACTACCTGATCAGCAGCGTGTATCAAAATCTGACTTTAAAATCCTCCTCTAAGGACGTATTTTTATTAGTATTTCAGAGCCAATTATTTATTCCATTTTAATGGTTCACAATTGCAGACTTAAAATGTTGAGGTCAAAGACTTGTTATTACTTTCTACACTAGCTTTTTTACTCTAGCTACATATGACCTAGATACAAATTATTTCGAACAGCTAGCTTTATACAAATAATCCTGGCCTTACATTTCATTAACTTTATCTAGGGCATTAAGAGGCTGTTCATGTTACTGTTAATTTCTGAGCTACAAATCAGAGAAATGTTATGCATTTAAGAGGCTTAAGTGGTTAAACAGCTCAGACTTTCACAACTCAGTATTTTGTCAATTACTGCACGCTATTTTAATGAGTTTAGTGATACCACACTGTTGATGAAGAAACATTTTAGTTAGCTGAACTGCAAATTCAATTTTTCCTAGCAGGGTCATAATTCAGTACCCTTCTTGTAGTTTCTCTCTTTGTCAAAGATAATTCAGCCATACAACTCCTAATGCATCTAATTTTCATAAACTTCAGATTTCCCAGGGAATGGAATGCAAAGTATTTAGGGGTCCCATTCCTTCTGAACTATGATAAGAATCTACAATTGCCCTGATGGAAAGCAGGGTGTTTTTGAAAAGAAAGAATCATGTAAACAGTATCCCACTTCTGAGCCCTTTTCTGTTGCTGTTTACAAGGATGCATCTTCTGATGTTAAAAAAAGTGAGCAAGAGAGCAAATCTTTGAGATTAGGTGATCTCTACCTGCCACCTATCAAAAAGGGTGGTCATCTTTGAGCCAGAGCACAGAGACTCACGGAGAATCACCACACAAGCTGTAGGAGACTGTTGGCTGGAGAAGACCTCTAAAGATTTATAGTCCATGCTACCACGTAAATTACATAATCTTGCTCAGAGCTTTGTTCACTTGACTTTTTAGTATATCTAGGGACAGGAATTCCACATCTCCTTTCGATGCCTGCTTGAGTGCCATTGTGTCCATTGCCTCTTGGTGTTTTGTGGGCACTCCAAAGAGTTTGATTCTACACAGTGATTTATCTTTTTGACAACTGCTTGTTAGCAGTAAAAAATATTATTTCATATCTAATGCTGCTTAAATTATTACCTAGACACTCAATACATTTATGGTGTACAATATGATATTGACTGATATTTGCATTACAGTCATAAAACCCAGATGCTGCAACCCATGAGGTTGCTTTGGCAATTTCACTGCATACATCCACTGTTTTTACTGACAGCTCTTCCTATTGAAATCTATTTTCTTAAAAGACTATTAATTTGTAAACTTTGACTTCACTGATCTGAAGGTAGAGCAGTAAGAGAGTAACTCTGTAATTCCGTTTTGCATAAATGTATATTGAGAACATACAGATCTATCTCCCTCTAAATATATGTGTATGTGTGGTGAGCTGTAAGATACAAATTTCCACAGTAATCAGAGGTTGAAACAGCTATTTATTACGAGTATCAATTATACAGCCAGACATAACGACATGGCTTTTGCACACCTCACTGCAACAGCGTGAATATAAAGCTAAGACCTAATTAAAAATAAAAGATGTCAAAAACACAGTCAGCTTCACTTTAGCTGACCCTTCTATTAATGTTGGCTTACTTTGAGGAAATACAAGTTTTCAGTAAGATGTCTTTTATCATTCATATCTTTTTACTTTACAAATGCATTTCTACTATTCCATCCATGTCTTGTTTTGTATATACTATAATAAGAGGTCATGAGCTCACTATACAACAGAATCCTAAGATCAGGAGGCCTTGAATAAAGTCAAATACTGTTAAAGAGAAAGCACTCTTAGCTGCTAAGTAAGGGGAACTAGAAAAATACTACATGGTCCTAATCAGAATATTATTGCCTCAAACAGCTGGAACTTTTCAGCTGAATTATTACTGGAAGAGACTGGTATAGTAATATGTTTTATCAATTTACATGGCTAGCTATTCTTACAAACCACGATTAGGACATTGCAGGATATGTGTGCTAGCAGTTGGAAGCAGCTGCTATATGGAAGAGCTATATGCCTGTAGACAACTGAATAAACTAGCATTTCAATCTCTTTAGTTAGTCTATAACAGACTAGCTACATTTTCCTAAATACATGACTGGTGTCAATATTAAGAAAAAACCTAAATTAATGAAATACAATAGTTAATTTTATTTTAAAAATCTGCTTATTATGAATGGTTATAGCACAGAAGTTTACCATCAGCAATGCTGTGTAGAGATACTCACTCTAAAAATCTCCACTGTCATATTTCTGATTTTGTCCAAATAGATGTCTAGAGAATCAAGATATTTTTCCATCACTATTACAACTGCAGTTTTGTCACAAATTTAAATTTATATTTATTTCTGAACAACAGATATTTTCCAGGTAATTATAAATCAGACAGCCAATCAGCAGTAGCAAAAATAAAGGCACTACTTGTATACAGTAATTGAATTCTGCATAGTTTACTGTAGGTGCACACAAAATTGTAAGAATGTAGTCTCCTCATTTGCAGTGCAAATGGATCATGAATATAGCTTCTTTTTCTCTCATAAAGTCCAAAAGTCAAGGCTGCCACAGGTTTTGATCACTTCTATCATAATTTTCAGAGTCCCCATTCCATGTCTCTATTCCCAAAGCCTCCTAAAAGCTATCTTAATGATCTACTTTGATTATACTATATCAAAGAACAGTCCATTACTGTAAGTAAGTTTACTCTTTCTCAGGTATGTGATTAGGTGACTCTTTGGGACGAACTGGACAGTGGAAATGAGTATATTCAACATCATTACTCTGGTCATTACTGAAAGTCTTTCAAAGTCAGCATCAAGGTTTACTCATATACTAAGATCACACTGTTTGACTATAATAAATATTGTTTTACTATAATAAATTACAGCTATGTGCTGCACTTGTAGCCTATTTCAAGACTCAAGATTTAGGAGAAAATTAGGAATAGGAGTTTTTTTTTATTTTTTTATTTTTTTTAGGAAAACCACTTAAGGGACTTTCTAATCAATCTGGAGACATTCATTGCATCTCAGATAGTATCAAGGTAGATATTTGCCACAAGTGGTGAGTCTAGCAGTTTTTCATTCCCTCAGTGCTGAAAAGGTTATTTTTGTAGTGACTGCTGTGTTTTTCTCTATTCTGTCTACTTCAAACACTTGCTAATTCTCATTAGTTCTTAAAATGACATGAAATGTTTCGGTGATTCTGGTAGCAAAGCCAATGTCACAGTTTCAGCTAGTGACAAGGATGATCATTTTTGGTCCATCCTCTCAGATAGTCCTATTTGTTTGGCTAGGAATATCACTGGAAAGATTTGTTCATTTATTCCCTCCTCTGTACCTGCAGAAGAGATTGGTATTAGATGTGTGTGAAGTGGACAACAAATGATGCAACGAAGCATCTCTTTCATTGCAGAGATATGATCCAACAGTAACAGGGCACTGAAAAGAAAGAAACTCTTGGTATAATACACCTTAAATATAATCCACTAATCTTAGAAGGAAGATTTTTATGTTGGAAAGGCACAAAATCATGTCCAGCATAGCAGAAAAGGAACAGAATTCTCATGGAATTCATATATCTTCCGTGTCTAGAAGTTGTCTCCAAAGTCTTTTTCTGTAGGTCTTAACTGAGTAGATTACATTGGGAGGAGACAATGTAGTTGGCTCAGACGCAGGCATAACAATCACTGAGCAACTGTCAAATCTGCTGCTGTTGCAGATATCCAGTCAACTCTTCTACCCTTCTAGTCCTAATGTGCAATGACTTCTTCATGACAAGAGGAGAAAAAAAAAACCCTTCGGCTGAAAATCACTGCAAAAAAAAAAAAAAAATTGCTTTCCCGTTTTTTTTATCTCTAGCTACAAAAAAAAGGTAACTTTATTGTGTTTATGTGATTCTCTTGAGAATCAATGTCTATGTTCCAGTATGTTTTTCCAAGCATCTGTATTGAAAAAATGTTTCCTTTGAACAGAGAGAGATCAGAAGGGCTGCTCGAGCATTCCTATGGGAAAGTTTAAACTTGTGAAATAAATGTTTTCATTGGCTGTGCTGAATTACAGCTGATTTTTTTTTTAGCCAAGAACAATTACAAAAATTCCACATTATTACTACTATATTGTCAAAAATATGCTGATTGAAGAAAACAGCAATAGAATTGATCCTAAGAGCTTGTAGTAGACTGAAGGACATGTATTAGCATTGTTATTTGTTCACAGATTGATAACTAGAACACTACTCTAAATGCTAGCAGTGGTAAAATGTCTAAATAAACAACTACTATAAGCAATTGACTGTTCAATCACTTTTATTTCTGGCTTATATAAACTCTTTCATTCCTAGTATTTTTGCTGTCTTCATAGACCATGCTGGTACTGGATTTGTTCCATTCTTTACTTATTTCCACTATCATCAATCAGTCTAATTATTTGTATGGATTTGACAGCAGCCTGCAGCATCATATTTCACCATTATTTTGTACACCATTACATAAATATCACTGCTTATTCATGTTTTACATGGAGAGAAAATGATATGATACTTGAGAGACTAATCTAACTTTTAGCCTAGTCTCCTAAGGAAATTATGCTGATCATACACAAATATAATTTTATATCTTTGGTTGGCTGTCCATCTTGGTATTAGCTTTCCTCAATAGCTCTTAAACCAATCTGACAGAAAAGCAATGATCTCAGATATATTTTGTCCTAATAAACTTAACGCAAATAAGAAACAAAGATGTTAAAAAAGAGAGGCCACATTAGTGGTGCCCCATGAACAGGAAAGAATGTAATATAAGTTCCCATTTTAATAGACACTAGAATATCCAGGCACACAAGAGACCCTGTAAATATCTCAGCTGTGGGAAAAGCTTCATTTGAAACTTTGGTTTTATTGGATATCAGAGAGTCTAACACTGAGACCCGTAAGAACCTAGTTTCATTAATTCATCTACTCACAGAAAAAAATGTTCAGAAATAAAAACTTATTATAAATCTAATTCTATTTTATTCCCATCCATGCTTACACGAAAGTGTCAATAAATACTATCAGCAGACACACAGCTGGCAGAAGATGTTTTGTGTTTCCAAGAACAAAGCACTACAAATTAGAAAACTTTGGCACAATTCCTCTTTCATCAGACTTCAATGCGTGATCTCAGGAAAAAAATCAAACATTCCCATGGGTCAGGTTTCCTTTATACATAAAGTTTATGTTTATACAGTACTTTCTGATTGTCAACTAAAAGGTGCTTTATAAAGGAGAGGAAGTTTGGGAGTGCTGCTTAATTTGACTTTGCTCATTTTCTTATCAAGTTAACCTGACTCTCATATGTCTGATGATCTTTATTTCTGCAGTAACTTAACATCTTCTGCTACCATCTCTTCACCACACAAAGTCCTTCTCTAAAAAAAAAAAATAAAATAAAAAAATAGAATAGCACAGAACAGAATAGAATAGAAATCCTACAATTATTCCCTTGTTTTTTCTCTATATAGTCTCTCAAGGGCCCTCTGAATTTTCTCCTCATGGCTGACCTCAGTGCCAGGATCCCAAGACTGAACATCACTTCCTCCTCAGCTTCATCCCACCACTGCTTTAGGTCTACCCACTGCAGCTGGACTAACCTCCTGTAGTTCACATCCTCCATGCCCCTCTATCCCATATCCCTTCTCAGTGTCTCTTTTGACCTTTTGGTTGAGATTTCCCAGAGTGAGTCTTTACCACATTCCCACTTTTTTCCCCCTTCCTTTTTCCATGTCAGCTTTCTCGTGATGTACCCCAAAACAATTTTCCAAAACAGATTTGAGGCAGCCACAAGGTCCTCTACTGTGAGGTGAGAGCATAATTGCATCCAGATGCAGGATGAAATGGCTGTTTTTAACTGGTATACTCTGAAAAAGATCAGACAAAATGGCAGCTTAAATAAGGTCTGTTATCTGCAACTTGTTTAGCTGGGACTGGTGCCTTTGATGACACAGTCAAAAGTGCTGGCAAGGAATTAAGAAGACATGTCTAATGCAGCCAAAGCCACATAGTGCCTCAAATCTGAGCTAACGCACTTTTTTTTTTCCCCAGCAAAAGCTGAAATAAAGGGAAACTGCTGAATATCTCTACTCAGTATCTCCTTTCTACATGGAAATAAAGGAGGATACACATTAAAATACTTCTCACATATGCTCAGTATGCAGAAAAATCTGTCTATATGAGATATCCATGCAAGTTTATGTCAGAAGGTCATGTCCCTTTTTTCCCTCTAGGAATGTTAAAGAATTGATTTATCAAGCTGTGGTTAGAAAACTACATTTTGGTTTCCAGTCTGAGAAAGGATTCCATTTATTTGACATATGCACAATAGAGTATGTTATTATCAGCTATAAAGGTTATCTGAAACAAATTTATTGTCTATGATGAAAGACAAAGGTTGCAGTGAATGAACCAGAATACTATTATTTGAAGGACAGATCATCCAACCACTCTATTATCTAGTCAGCCTAGTCACATTTTAAATAACATAGGAGTCGAAATGCAAAAGGAATCAATAAATGTTTTCAGCATTTTAATTTAAACCATCAGCTGCTCTTCAATAATGCCCTCAAAGCTACAGCAGTTAAGCTAAAGCATGCTTGCTGCTACTAGCTTACTTACAGTAAAAGGTTAACTTGGATACTGAGAGTATTATGGGATGGAATCATATCCCATACCTCTCCTTATTCCACTCAAGTCACATGCACCTTAAAAAAATCTTTGCCAATAAAAAAAATGATTCAAAGAGTGGTACAGTGAAGTAGAAAAATAAAGTAAAACAAGAAAGAATGAAAACCAAGCAGGTAATCTTATTCCAAAATGAACCTGTTATGTGGGTTTATATTTTCCTTACAAAAGGTATCCTGACACTAAAATGAAAGCCTAAATTATTCACTGAAATATATATACTTAACAAAACGATATTTTCTCTGGATTCTTAATAACATTGTTCTGATTCAGGTGTTCCAGGCCTACTTCTGCAACTACAGTTGGGAATTTAATAATAAAATGAGGAAGGGAACTAGAAGGAAAGCTCAGTTCAGAAATTAAAGCCAATTAAACTACCCCCCAAAAAAAAAAAAAAAAAGAACTGACAGATTCCCATGGTTCTTCACAATATTGTCTCACTACCAGTCAAACTGTCAGGACTGGCTCATGGTGAAGAGGAAAGTCCTTAGAATTTGAAATACTAGGTGGGGACTTGATTTCAATTACTGGACCTTGGTCTTGGCTTACAAATGAAACATTAAATATGAAAAAAAAAAACCCAGAATTAGGGGGATCATGTACATTTTCTGATTGACAATAAATATCTCTTTTTCTTCTTGCCACAAGATAAGCAAGAAAAAATAGACTATGTACACAGATATGGTTACATTCATATGCAGTGAATCCAGACTCATTGCACATGGGATTTAGCTGCACAATGCATAAACCAGTACATCTGTTGCATCCAGTGTCTGCCCTCTGTGCTAGAACACTCTTGCAACTGACTGTGCTTCAGTGGCTCACGGCTTAAGATGACATTGTTGATCATGTTGCTTCAAATAACAATTCTTTATAAAGTCAAGCTATGATGAATTTTGGAAGAAATGGAGTGAGTATGTTTTCACTCTGTTTTCACTCTCACAACATGCTGCCTTTTATCATTTAGATTTGACAGTAGAAAAAAAGGCAGTCTGAGGTTCTCCTTCCAAAAGATAATATTCAAAATCTCCCCAATTCAGAAGCTCTTACTATTACCTTTCCCAATGCCTGTTGTTTTATATGATGTGATAATATCATGCATAAGATATTGCATATTTTTCTTTTTCTTCTGTAGTTGAAGAAATAAGATTTTTGAAAGACAGGTTATGTAATGATTTTGAAAAGAAAATACAGTTAGAAATTCTAAACATAAACTTGTCCCCCATTTACAGTAGTGGCCTCAATCTTTTTGGTCTCAACAATGTAATTTTTAATACTAAGAAGTGCTATTCCCTTTCTCCTACCAAAATCAGTTCAGAGGAATTTATGCTGCATTAGAATTCATCAGAAATCACCCTTGCTTCCAAAACTTGAACCCAAATCCTTGTACTATGTTTAATCATACATGCTTTTTTTAATGAAGCAAAGTATAATAAGCAATAAAGCTACTGAAATAGTTATGTATATATCCAAAATTTTGAGTAATGAGAGCACCACATACATTTATCCATTCAGCCACCACATTAAATGATAAATTTCTTTAAAGACAAACTAGGATCTAATTCCTGAAATGGCTAGTATGTTTTTGAAGATAAAAACTAGTATTATTAGTAATTTAAAAATATTGTTAATATTTTTTTTTAAATGAAAGAGTAGGTATAGTTTTGATTTTTACTATTAGATATTTTACTTGCAAGACAGACATTTAAAATTGGGACTTTCATTGCATTTTCTAATAAAAGTAATACTTCATGATTTTTATGTAATCACAACCCTTATCATTAAATAAAGAAACAATAAAAAATGACTGTATCTTTTAATTCTTACACACACACACAAGAACAAATGACACTGCTCAAAGAGTAGAAGGACGGCAGAGTTCAGCAAATATTGTTTTCAAACTTCCTCAAGCTAATTATATAAAACCATTAAACCAATAATATCATGACAGAATTCTTTTTAATTGAGTTTGGCAAAAAAAAATTTTCAAGATAAACCTTTGTTTTCGCAACTTTATTTTCTGTCCTGTTTTTAGTTGAAGCTGTAAGTCAAAATTCTCCTCTGGAATATCTCCAGTTAAGGCAGGAGAATTTCAGCAGGGGGTATATTTAACTTTTTGGCAAGTGACTCTTCCAAAAGCCATCATGTGACAAGAGTAGTTTTAGAAAGCCAAATCACTTTATGTCTGGAATGCCTTTCTCTAGCAATCCTTCCAATTCCAGTGAGGAGACCTAGCCAATTAAAATGCAAAGCAATCTAACACATTATAAAAGTCTAACAACATATTAAAAGCCACATAGGAAACCTTCTCAGTAAGATTAGAAAATTATACAACAGACAGATGATAATAATACTGGGAAAAATAATATTTTCAGAATTGTTTTCTTAAAGAATCTGCCAGGGCAGCTGTCCAAGAGGATAAATTCAACATCTCAAAAAAAAAATAAAACAAAATAAAGGTTTAACTCTGTCAATCAAAGCTTCTATGTTGAAATCCTTTTAAAATGAATGCCATCTTATTTTTTTTTTTAAAAAAGGTATATCTTGAATGTCTTAAAACATCTATTTGTGCTGAAGACTTTTTTTAAAGGCAAATTCTAAATCAAACCTTTAAATCAAACCATCTTTTCTTTTCCTTTTTTTCTTAGCCAACACAAAAAAAGTACAGCTGGGGTAATTTGAACATGGATCTTAAATCAAGTGAGGTACAAAGGCATTTTTTGCTCTCTCCAGCATCGTGGAACTAGAAACCCAGACAGGAATTGAAATAAGGCAGTCTTGTGATCACCATGGTATATGCATTGCCTATGACAGGTCATCTTGGGATACATATGGGTGAAGTTTGTAGAAAGAACACATCTGAGAGAGAGATTTCTGCAGTTCTGACACATGATTTTCCGTGGGAACTATGTATTCAAGGAAAGCACCCTGTCTCACTGCTTCTTAACATCATTCTTTCCAAAAGAGTGAAGAAAAAAATGTTCCTGGTCCCCTTCCTCTCTCCTTTTAAGTATTTTTTTTTTCAGTATTTTATATCATTTAGCTATCATCATAACACTAATTTATAATTTAAACCAAAGAAAAAGCTGGGAATGGCATATCTACTTTGTCTACCTGTTCTACAGCCTATGTAGATTGAAGGTCAAAATTAACAGGAAGTGTTTCAGTGTTATGACTATGACAGAAAAAGCAAGGATTTACCTAAAGTAACATTGACAAAGCCACTATTAATATACAGCATAGTCATTTAATGAGGTAATCTTTATACCATCATAGTGCTTTTCTGCTTGCCCCAAGACTGATGTCTGACCTCAGCAGCCACTAGAGAAGAAAACAAAAAGTCCATGAAATCATGACTAATCACATACAAAACTCAACTGTTTGTGTTGGTCTTTTATTGACAAAGGTTACACTGCAGCTGACTTCCACTACAGAAGTTGTAACAACAAACTAAACATAACCTAGACATAGATGAATGGATGTTATGACAGAGTAATGGAAGTGAATAATTACTTTAACAATTCATCAAAATTATTCTTTCTTGCAATAGCAATATATCTGCCCAACTCCAGGTTAATGTTATGATTTTGTACTGTTGGCTATTCATGAATTGCCTATCATTACCATGTGAACAAAAGCCACAGTCTTTCCATTGTAATGGGTAAGGACCCTGTCCACTGATAGCTCTTTGTATAAAACTGATAACTAATGTGTTGAAACATTCTCAAAGCCCTTTAAAATATTTTACTGCACAGGGCCTGCAGATAATCAGGGGAGAATTCTGGCGAACACAAGAAGTCTGCTGAGGCAGCAAGTGCTAATGTAATTTTTATCACAATATATAAATAATGCCCTCCGTTCTGTTCCTTGAGTAAGCCTATGTAGTAAAGGAAGCATGAAAAGATTTCTTTTCACAAAACTCTTCAGTTGCTGTAGAACAATGAAATAAAAGCTTCCAGAGTTCTAGCTAATGAAAATCTCTACCCTACATTTGCTCTGGCATTTAGACACCAATACTATGTTACTAAAGCAACTGGAAATTAATACAAAATGAGTGAATAGAAGGGACCAGGCTGGAAGATGAAAGATGAGAGGAACATCATGGTGTTAAATTTCTGCAATGTGACTGCATAGAAATGCTGTTTTGCCCTTCTTTTCAGGAAGATCTCCAAATTTCTGTATCTATATGAGACCATCTGTGTGGAAATAAACATATTGCAGAAATGGTTACAGACTACCATTCCATCTCCATATTATCCAGCTTCATTTTTCTTCACAGAACTTGCTCGTTTGACATGATTGCATATATTTTTTAAAAAAAATATGATTTCATAAACTAACTCAGCTACTTCTATTATTTGCTATATATGTGCTCCCAGGCATCATTATCTAAACATCACAGTTTCAGTAGCAGGATAGTAGCATAACTACTAGGCACATGTACACTACAGGAGTAGGAATTGCATTGAAGGCATAGAAACAGTGGGGTAGGAGGTGGCTGAGTGAGAGACCTCACCTCATTCCCTTGACAACAACAGATGCTGACCATGACCTCATACACAAATATTGTCACTAGCTATGCAGATATCCTTCTCCCCATCCTGAGGTCTTGATATTTCAAACCTAAATCAATATATGATACTGCTGCTTATATATGTAAGGCTTGTTTGCTTCTTCAATCTAAGGTGAACTTGGATTACAAGAAAACCAGAAAGTATTAAAATGTGTTTTATATTAATTTCTGTCATTATCATTGCCATAATATTTCAGCATTTCTTAGACAAAAGCATCTCATTTCAATTTGCTGAGCTGACCCACTTCGGATTAGTTATCGCATCTTTAAAGTTGTATTTTCCATTGCCATAGAGGAGATCCAGGGCTGCCTGGAGAAACTGCATCTCTGAAAACAAACACCAGTTGTCTTACCCCATGATGCACTACAAACATGGTAAGCTAATGGGGAAGTCGTGCTACAGGATGGTAGAAAGAGTACTCTACTCTGCTGGAACAACAGGAGATGTAGGGAACTTGAACTTCTGCCCTCAAGGGGAAAGGTGCTGGTAGGAAAATGCAGAAATGGCAAGCTGTTTCAAAATTAAGTGTTTTATGTCCATTGAACTAAATTCTGATCTGCACCAAACTGACCTGACCCAATACACTAAAATTTGGCTTTCCTGCAGTGCAGCAATGCTTCGGCAGTATTTCAGATTTTCACATAGAAAAAAAGAGATTTTATAGAAACCACATTTTGTACCATACAATGATTCTACAGTACGTCATTTCAGTGACTGAAATGCATTCATCATTTCAGTATATTCAAAAGCTATACTACTAAAAAACAAAGGGCATGTCCAGTCAGTCAGTTTTCACATAGCTCTCTTGGATCTCTCAAGTTTACTTTCAAGGTCCCTCATAAATTCTTCCTTGAATTATCTATTAGACACAATGTCTGGTCCTAAACAGTAGTACCCATCAAGTAACACATAAAGAAGTGTGTCAGGGGAATTCACTGGCAAACCTATACCAAATTTATTATTCTTCCAGAAGCATTTTATTTTTCTGAACACCACACTAATAAGAGCCCTATACTACGAGTTAGCCTGAAAACTGGTAGTACTCTTGGCTATGAAGAAACATGCCTGATGAGCTTATCAGTTTAGTATTAATCTTTACTTGCTAAGTATTGAGAGCATATGACCTTGACTAGCTTGTAAAGTGACAAACAGTGTAGTATATGCAAGGAAATATGGATGAGTTCACATATGCTTACATAATTCAAGATTGTTATATCTTTTACTTTGATGTAGAAATAGGCATCAGAAGTTCAGCTTTCCAATCAATAAAGCAGCCTTTAAAACGCAGAGCAAATTAGAATGTTACCACAAGATTTAATCCCTGCGTCTATTGATTACATGAAATCTGTCCAGGCAAACATTCACCCCCCTTGAGCACTGGCTCCAAATAGCAGTGACAATTTGTAGTAGTGGCATTAACTGGTTCCCCGCCCACATGTAACTGATTACAGATGGAAGGATAGGAGCAATGTGGCAGTCAGAGGCTGAGATAGAGAAAAATTAGTCTTCTCTTTCCCTGGGACTCCTGCTTTCTACACTGTCATACAGAGGTTTAAAGTCACTTTGGTTCCACAATATCAGAGAAAAAGGAGGTTCTTCTCATTCAAAGAACCAAAATCTATCAATATTTCTCATAGAACAAAATCAGAACAGCCTCACACAAATGTAGGATGTCCAAGATACTGGCTATGATCTCTCCACTAGTAAAATCCTCTGTCTTACCCAGATGCCCGTTACTTGACACTTGACTCTTTCTAGCTCAGCAACTTGAAATAGGCTGGAACTTAAGAGTTTCAGCTTGGTAGACAATAAACAAATAGAGTAAAAAACTAACTAAGGTTTATTATCATTTTGTATATATTATCATGTATTTTAGTTCACTTTCAGGCAAAATTGAACCATTCAGGGCTTTAAGTGAATATTATTTCTTCTAAATCAAGGTTTGCCTTCATCTCAGCTTAACTTTAAACATTCTTTTAAACTCTTTTTCTTCAATACCCTTACTAGACTTTATATGCATCTTGCCTAACCCATGGGAGAAATGTCTTAAGCCAATACCTTTATATGAAAATATTATGGTTGAGTAGCCTAGTTGCTCAGTGATATAAGTTGGCAGCAGCAACTGTGATTTTTGTAAATTTTAAGATAAATTTAAGTTTTATTGTACCAAGAAAAACTTAGGCATGGAATTATAAAACACATTTACTTGTCTGAGGAAGAGCTGATCATATAAGTGGAAATAGCTCATAATACCAGTAGAACTTGCAAACAAAACCATTTTATAGGATAGCTTCTGTAGAAATTAGGTGTTTCTAATTAAAAAGGGAAGAATAAAAAATTGTCTTCTATCCCGAGACAGTACAACCCAAAATAAACAGCTTGAGACAATTCTAAGATGTCTGGATACCTATCTGAGTAGGGTACATCTGACCTTCCTTATCCTATGGAAGTAGGATGTCCACATCTACTTTAGGAAGTTACAGACCTGTATGCCAGGTAGATAGACAGAAAGATTATCCTGGGTGCTCCAAAGTGTTTAGGCTGTGGATGTTTGGATTAGACAACTTCTCTGGTTTTGCTGTTGTTGTTTCTTTTTGTTTGTTTGTAAAACTCTCCAATTTACTCCTCTCATTCGGAGACTGAAACTGTAGCATTGATATAAATGGGAATTTTATAATCTTCAAAGAAGATTGATTAGCTACTGAGAATTGCATTTTAAAACATATGAACTTACATAACTGTACCTCGGTCCAGTTGGACCTCGGCATAGTGAGCTGTCAAAATAGACCTCTTCACCAATGAGTAAATACTCCATATGAACATGTGTTGTAACACAGCCTGAAGCAAAGTGATTCATATTCTGCATAATGTTGTATAACATATTCTGCAGACTATGATACATGAACAGTCAATGCTGGACATAATTGAAAAAATAAGTTAATTCATTAAAAATTAATGTTTTTAAACACTGATTTTTAATGAATCTTTCAATATGAAATATTTACAGATTTTACATATACTTGAGTGTATGAAAAAAATTGTAAAATCTATATACAAATAACATTAGTTTGATGCAGTTGGCTACTTTTACTTCACCAATAAAAAGCAGAAGTTCATATTAAAGAGATATCTGGAACAGTTTCAAATTCTAATTGATTAAATAATTTGGTCACTTCATGAAAGAGAATGGGTATCTCTGAAATCTGACAAAATCTTGAAAAATCTTTTCAAGAAAATCATCTTTTTTATATATTTGTGTAATTCTGTTACTGGACTAAGGTGTAGCAGTGCTGAGACTAAGAAACATTTTAGAAACAATAGAATCGATATCAGATCCTACATCAATTATGAGGACAAAGTGCAAATCCTAGGTGAAGGGACTATGTCACACTGCAAAACAATGAAAGACAGACAACACTGACTCTGCTCAGTCAAGTCTCTGCAAAGTTTCTAAGATGAGAAAAAGCTGAAATTAGAACTGAAAATTAGTTCAGGAAATGCTTCTCAAAAAAAATCACTTGCACTACACTAAAAATGAATACTAATCTCCAAGTCAAAAATACCTAATGAAACAGAGAACATCAGTAGCTGGGATATCAGAGGAATGACATAAAAGTTCTCGTGGGTTTTTTAAAGAAGTTATTATGTTCTTAAGAATTCATCACCTGTTGTTGCTCCAAGTCTTCAAGTACAATTCTCAGGAACTTCAACAAAAAATGTGACACAGACTGCAGATATCAGGTCCTTGTGACAGGCTTGTGTTTTAGTATCTTTATCAATGATCTACATGAGGGGATTGACTGCACCCTCAGCAAATTCACAGACAACACCAAGCTGGGAGGAAGAGCTGATTTGCTTGAGGGCCAAAGACTCTTCAGAGGGATCTGGACAGGCTGGATCAATGGGCTGAAGCCAACCATATGAGGTTCAAAAAGGTCAATGCTGGGCCCTGCACTTTGGTCATAACAACCCCATGCTTGAGGGTTGCATAACAACCCCTATACACTTAGGGCAGAGTGGCTGTAGAGTTGCAGAATGTTGGTTGACTGCCATCTGAACATGAGCTAGCAATGTGTTCAGATGGCCAAGAAGGTCAATGACTTGTATCATGCAGTGTAGACAGCAGGGCCAGGGAAGCAAGCATTCCCCTCTACCAGGCACTGGTAAGGCCGCACCTGGAATACTGTGTTCAGTTTTGGACCCCCCACTACAGGAAGGTCATTGAGGTGCTAGAACATGTCCAAAGTAGGGCAACGAAGCTAGTGAAGGGACTGGAGCACAGACCTTATAAGGAGCGTCTAAGGGAGCTGAGATTATTTAATCTGGAGAAGAGGAGGCTCAGGGGTGACCTTATTGCTCTCTACCTCAAAGGGTGAATCTGTTCTCCAAAATAACTACCAAAAATAGGAAAAGAGGAAATGGTCTCAAGTTTCCCCAAGAGAGGTTCAGGTTAGATATTAGGAAAAAGGTCTACATGGAAAGATGGGTAAGGCATTGGAACAGCTGCCTAGGGAAGTGGAGTCACCATCCCTGGTAGTGTTCAAAAAATGTGTAGATAAGACAGTCAGGGACATGGTTTAGCAGGCATGGTGGTGAGGGGGTTATGATTGGACTCGATGATCTTGAAGGCCTTTTCCAACCATTATGGTTCTATGATTCTATTGTTTTACCAAGCCTCAAATGAGACTTTAGTTTCAATAAAACTTTAGCCCTGCCACTACATTTATATAGGGAACTCAACACTCCCTCACTATTACACAAAATGTGTGCAAAACCAGAATCTATTATGTCTTCAGAAGAACTATACTAAAGTGTTAGATAATGTAGATAATGTCCAGCTAATCTAGACTATACATTATGAATTTGATGATGGAAGAAAACTAAAGCATGGGGAATGCACTTTATATTTAGTTCGAGTACTGTCAGCCTTAGAGATCAACTTTTTACTTAGTTCGAGTACTGTCAGGCTTAGAGATCGACTTTACTGCCATTGAATAGCAGAGTACATGATTCAGCACTTGTGTTGTGTTCCTGAACATTTGCCACTGACTTTTAATGTCCCTACACATCTAGGAATTTACATTTTACACACACACACACAAAAATGGCATTCATCCGCATGAGATTTCAGATAAAATCTGTACCATGCACCAGATTGGCACAAATGTCTGTACTCCATTCCATACCCCAGCATTCAGGGAAATGCATTTACTGCATGGACGGAGGTGTAAAGTATCAGCTGTACTTGACTGCAGTCAATGTAGTTGCTTCATTACGGTGCAGGATATCCTTTTATGCAAGGATAAACTGCAGTAGTTTGAATAGTTTGAAATGCTTTGAATACTGCAGTATTTTGAACTGCACTTTCATGGAAGATGGTTCTCCTTCCCTTTCAGAAGTACTACTTGTCCTATGGCCTTTTTTTTTTTTTTTTTTTTTTTCTTGAATTGACAAAGGGTAATGGGTACAAGCTGAAACAGAAAGTTCCATCTCCATGTGAGGAGGAACTTCTTTACTGTGAGGGTGACAGAACCCTGGAACAGGCTGCCCATGGAGGTTGTGGAGTCTCCTCTGGAGATCTTCCAAATCCACCTGGATGCCATCCTGTGCCATGTGCTCTGGATGCCCCTGCAGGAGCAGGTGGGTTGGACTAGATGATCTCTAGATTCTGTGAATATCATGTTCCTTGATTACAGTTGACTCTATTACTGATGCAAGATATGACTTCCTCAAGGCCTCTGCCTTTCAAAGTGATGGACTATCATTTACAGGGAGTATGTATACAGCGCTTTCAAGGGTAAAGCGTAAGAAGCTAAAAAAACAGAAATGGTAAACTTCAAACATATCCACTATTTTATCTAATCTTTGCTCAAAACCAAGCAACATGGTAGTGAAAAACCCTTCTATGATGATCTAGCCTTTTTAGTGCACTGTGCAAGTTGGAAGACAGTTACCTAGTGCATATGTGAAACACGGGGTAGGAGGGTGTGGGAGAGTGAATTGTCCAAGCTCTGTTGCTTTATGGCTGACTCATGTGTGCAATTCCTCAAGTCTTTGCAACTGGGCTTATATGGGAAACTGTAGAAGGAGAAACAAGAGGCAGTGGTAGCTTCTTGGTATCTGATCACTCTCAAGTTTCCTAGAGTACAAGAGGAGTAGCTCTCCAAGGAAAATTGTTGAAAGAAGTGGTTGGCTCCTTAGTATGCCATGAAAATCTCTCTGCAATATCTAACCTCCCATGGCCACCATTCCTTCTGCTGTAGTATCGAGTTCCACTGAGGTAATTTCCCTTGTCTATCAGGTAAGGAGAAAGTGTTCAATTCACTCCTTAGATCATAACCAGTGACTCTGCTGGCTGAATCTAACCTGAGATTGTCATTTGAAATAGATGATGAGATTTCCCTTCTACTGCAACAGAGCAAATAGTTTATGGTTGGAGGAGAAACATCTGTTTTCAAAATGTAATGATGTCTCAAAAGACAAATCATATATAACGTCTGAACTTATAGTCCCTACTTAGAAGACTGAGTACTTATTTACATAGCAACCCCAAAGAAGTCAAAGTGGATAACTGAATGGCTCACATAAGAGTCAAACATTCTTAGACTTTTAAAGAAAAATGAGTTTTAAGACTGATGAAAGCAATTGCTATGTCCCATTCTTTTAGATCCTTAACTGGCATTGTCCAACTTCTTAGTTTTGTTTGTGTTTGCACCCCAAACCTTAGCTGGTTTTGACTTAAAAATTGGGCTATCATAGCAAATATGTGAATTAGGAAAATAAAGAAAAATAGTTTAGTTTTTTTTTTTGTTGAATTGATTTTTCATTCAAATATATGTATTTTTCTTTGGATTAAGAATGGTCTAAGTGAAGCAATTTGGTCCTGTAGTTTTCTGTATTGGCTGGCCATAGCTATGGCATTCAAACACACTAAGCTCACATATAACAACTGGATTGAATTAACTCTTTTTAAACAGAAAGATTGTACTTTTAAGTTTTATTGTCATGTGGAATTTTGAGAGAAATTTTGGTGTTTTCTACACGAGTTATACTTTAAAAATAAACTCTCTAGGATTTTACTGTTGCTTCTTTAATGGATGATATCATCACTACTCCCAAAATAATTAAGAAGCAAACAAACCAATACACCTATCCAAACCCAGAAAAACATGGTTGCTTTACTTTCTTAAAAATAAACTCTCTAGGATTTTACTGTTGCTTCTTTAATGGATGACATCATCACTACTCCCAAAATAATTAAGAAGCAAACAAACCAATACACCTATCCAAACCCAGAAAAACATGGTTGCTTTACTTTCTCTTTTGTTTTCTTGTTTCCAGACCATCAGAATTCTTTTCACCATAGTTCCGCAGTAAAATACCACAAGAATTGTCATGATTTAGCTAGTATCATCTGAAGAAAAATTTTGTCTCTGAAGTCTGACACTATTTAAAACAAGATTGAGGAAAAAAAAAGATTACTTAATATTTAAGTGGACAGGGACTGAGGTAAATAGCAAATGTTTCATTACAGAGGGCATAACACACAGCAGACCATAACATACAGCAGTTATGCTGAGAGCATAGCATACAGCAATGACATTTAATAAATACTTCTTCAAAATAAAACTTTCATTCTAATCTCAGTAAATTTACAGATGCATTGGGCACAGAAGATAATTTCAGTGCAAATTCAAATGTCAGTACAATGTCATACAAATATATAGAATATGAAATCTTTATTCTTCAGTGGTTAGCATTAGTCTCCTCATCTAGTGTACCTCCTAAGTAGACACTGAGAATTGCAATACCAAAATACACACAACATATAACAAAATATACCATCTGTTTAAATAAATTTGTTAATGTCAATTAAAATATGAACTATAAAAGAAAATGAAAATTATAAAACAAGCATAATCAGAAAAAGCAAAGAATTTTTTCAAAACCACTCATGAGAACACCAGAAACCCCCTCTGATTTCCTTCTCAGTCCATCAGTGACAGTAGTTCTAAAAAGGCAGCAAGAGGAAAGGTCCCCATTCATCTCTCTACAAGACTTCTCTATTTTGGTTTGTGTCTTTATTTAAGACAAAATGAAAAACAAAGCAAAATATATTACTAAACAAGATGACATATTTTTTTTCAAGATGTTTTGAAAAATGTTGCCCTTCAGTTAAATGTCAATCTTGTGGTACCAGAGAGCAACTTAACAGCAACATATAACTGTCGTTTTTTTTTTTATTTCAATAAACACCAGTCAGTAATGTTGTGTCAAACAGTTAAAGCTAGATTTTAAGTTGTCTGCCTAAAAATAACTTGCCATTGAAGTGCTGAAGCACTTACTTACAGTATTTGTCAGCATAGATGCTGTATGTGACAACATATTGATTCCAGGCACTTAGATTCTGACATCAGAAATACTGAAATTTTTGAAAAACTCATAGTGAAACATACCTTTTAAAAACTCTGCCGTTTAGAGATTTATCTATTTGTTTGATCAACTAAACTAAATAGATAACTATTTGTTATCTATTTGTTTGATCAACTAAAAATAGATTTAAAACACTCTTTGATCCATTAGTAAAGATCTTTTTTCTATTCATCCATTAAAATAATAAAAGGAAGTGCAGATGTTTAATGGGTTTCAAAAAAGATTTAAAGATAACTAATTTACATAACTAAACATCTAGATATGCAGGATTAGAAGAAGAAAGAATATTTATTGTTCAACTTTGGTCATGAGAAGAAGAGGGAGAGGGGTAGAGGGTACTGATTATTCTTCAGATATTGCCTTCCTTGGTGTGTCCTCCTTAGAAGTCATATAGCTACTGATAGAAATAGGATAGTAGCCCAGACTTCTTTGAACCTGGATTGCAAAATACCTGCATTCCTATTTGACTGCAAGAAGGAGAAAGAGATATTATATTATATTTTTATAATATTTATATTATATTTATTATATAATATATTTAATTATATTTATATATAATATATATTATTATATAATAAATTTATATTATATTTA